>CAUYPK010167162.1:0-28838 GCA_963574355.1 Loris lydekkerianus
GGACTGGTGGGATCACACCTGCGGTGCATCTTGCAAGGATATATGTGAAACTTAGTAAATGTAGAATGTAAATGTCTTGGCACAACAACTAAAAAAACACCAGGAAGGCTATGTAGACTGGTGTGATGAAAATGTGTCAAACGGTTTACGAAACTAGTGTATGATGCCCCATGATCATATCAATGTACACAGCTATGATTTAATAAAAAAAAAAAAATAAATAAAAAAACTTGGGCAGCACCTGTGGCTCAGTGGGTAGGGCGCCAGTACCATATACCAAGGGTAGCAAGTTCAAACCCAGCCTCAGCCAAACTGCAACAACAACAAAAAAGCCAGGCATTGTGGCGGGCACCTGTAGTTCCAGCTATTTGGAAGGCTGAGGTAAAAGAATAGCCTAAGCCCAGGAGTTGGAGGTTGCTGTGAGCTGTGTGATGCCACAGCAATCTACAAAGGGCGAAAGAGAATGTCTCTACAAAAAAAAAAAAGAACTGGACTAGTGTTGACTGCTAAAATATCATTGAAATTCAGAGATTCTTTAAGTTTAATAAATTTTAGCTAAAATACCCTTATTGTGTAAGTATAATAAATATACTAGGCTCTCAACTCTGAGCTTTCTTTTTTTCAAGTCAAGTTTTTAATTATTAAGTATAAGGAACAGGCTCACCACCCATAGCACAGTGGTTATAGCGCCAGCCACATACACCAAGGGTGATGGGTTTGAACCCAGCCCAGGGCCAGCTAAACGACAACGACAACTGAAACAAAAAACGGCTGGGCGTTGTGGCAGGAGCCTGTAGTCCCAGCTACTTGGGAGGCTGAGGCAAGAAAATCATTTAATCACTTAAGCCCAAGAGTTTGGTGTGGGGGGGGTGCCCGTTGCTCAAAGAAGTAGAGCGCTGGCCCCATATATGGGAGGTGGTGGCTTCAAACTCGGCCCAGGCCAAAAAAAACTGCATTGACTCTGAGATTCAGTATGGAGTCATCAGTTAACTTCTTATTTTTTTTTAAGTATCAAAAAAATAGACAATATTTATAAATAAAAGATAATTTCAAAAGAGTCAAAGCATTCTATAATAGACATACTCTTCTTTGACAATGTGAATGTTACTTTCTTTGCATTATTATTATTATTGGTTAATATTTCGATGTAGCAATTGTCTGATTCCTTTTCTGAATGTATTTATGTTCGTTCGTTCTTTACGAAGTTTTTGTTTCTAGTCCTTATCTTAAACATTGTTATTGTTATTAAATTTTAAGTCTTTTTAATTTTGTGAAGGCAAAAAAATGGAAACCTAATTAACACACGTATATGTAAAAATAAAAATTTAACAAAAAACACAAAAATTGAATAAAAACTATATTTCTTAAAAACAAAACAAAACAAAAAAAACCCCAAGTTTTTGGGGTTTGAGGTTGTGACACCACAGCACTCTACCCAGGGCAACACAGTAAGACTCTGTCTCAAAAAAAAAAAAAAAGTGTAAGGAACAATTGTAACAAAAAAACAAACAAAACTGTAAAAATGACAGACGTGAACACGAAGTAATCAATGTGGCTTTTAAAAAGTTAACCTTATAGGGGTGGCACCTGTGGCTCAGTGAGTAGGTCCCTGGCCCCATATACCGAGGGTGGCGGGTTCAAACCTAGCCCCGGCCAAACTGCAACAAAAAAATAGCTGGGCGTTGTGGCAGGTGCCTGTAGTCCCAGCTGCTTGGTAGGCTGAGGCAAGAGAATCACGTAAGCCCAAGAGTCAGAGGTTGCTGTGAACCGTGTGACCTCATGGCCCTCTACCCGAGGACAGTACAGTGAGACTCTGTCTCTACAAAAAAAAAAAAAAAAATTTAACCTTATAGATCACTTTGTTGAAACAAACAATACTTGAATCCTCAGCTCTCTTTTTCCACCTGCTATTTCTGAAGGGGAAAAGAAACTATTCCATACCAAAATTAGATAAATATAGCCAGGCACGGTGGCACAAACCTATAGCTCCAGATTCTGAGGCAGCTGAGCCAGGATTGCTTAAGCCCAGTTTAAGCCTATAATGTACTATGATATGATAGTACCTGTGAATAGCCACACACTCTGGCCTGGGCAACACAGCAGCAACACCCTGTCCCTAAAGCAGATAAATAAAATTAAATAGTAAGGGGCGGTGCCTGTGGCTCAGGGAGTGGGGCACTTATACATCACAATAGCCAGGCACTGTGATGAGTGCCTGTATCGTTGCTGGGAGGCTGAGGCAAGAGAATCACTTGAGCTCAAGAATCTGAGGTTGCTGTGAGCTGTGACAACATAACATGCCCCCCAGAGCAACAGTCTGAGACTCTATCTCAAAAAAAAAAAAAAAAAAAAAAGTATGGGACCATTATCCCTTCTTTTTGGACAACTCATAAGATAACCCACATCCTACTATTACATACCTGATGATCATTTCAATGACCTTCAGGTAGTAAATGAGACTTTCCACAAGACATGTTTCTCTAACTTCTTTAATATATTACCCAAGTACAATCTGTTTCACTACAGTGCAATTTAGCACTATGTGTTTGGTAAATAAGAGAATGTCAGAATAACATAGAAAGCTTGTTGGTTTATACATAATTTTTTTTTCCTCATGTTAATGTTTTGAAGTGGTCAATATTAAGTCTCACAGTTACAGAGCAACCTTTGTCAATATGTAAACACCTTCAGAAAAAAAAGAACCTTATCGGAATGCCTTTAGTGGCTTCAAGAACTGCTATACTTTGTACTGTGTTAGGCTATCTGGAAAGAAGCAAATCCAGATGAAGAAACTGCAAAGACATTTCCCAAACAAGAACAAGACTGATGGCAGCAAGAAATGGAAACCCAGGATTATAGGCTGCAAATCTGTAATGACTTTCATTGCAGGTAGAAATGTCAGTGGAGATTGAATTGTGCTGGTGTTTTAAGTGCTTTTGGTAGAATTGTTACTGTATGGGCTCTAATAATAAAGCTACATAGGTTCCAAATACGCTTCTTCTAAACCTTTTCTTCAGTAAGACCTGCTATTTTTATTGCATGCATTTGCAGAAAAGCAAGGTTTTTCAGGAACCCACATATAAATATAGCACAAATGCCTATAATCACATCCTTCTAGAATGCTGTTTTTGAAAAAGTTGATGAGATATTGAAGTCCAGTAACTGATAAATAAGAAGCAACTACAGTGGAGCATGGCTTATACCTGTAACACTAGTGCTTTGGAAGGCTGAGGCACGAGCTAGCTTGTGCCCAGTTCAAGACCAGCCTGGGGAACAGAGCAAGACCCTGTCATTATAGCTTTTTTTTTTAATCAGCTAAGAATGGTGGCAAGTGCCTAAACCCTAGCTCATCAGGAGGTTGAGGTGAAAAAATCACTTGAGACGAAAAGTTCAAAGTTACAAAGAGCTATGTTTGAACCATTGCACTCCAGTCTGGGCAACAGAGCACGAGACCCTGTCTATGAGAAAAAAAAAAAAAAAGTAAAGTAAAATAAAGAAGCAATTGAGTCATCTGTTTATGACAGAGGTGTAATTAAATGTCCTGTTTTCGATCTAAAATTGATATGGCCTGTAATCCCAGCAATTTGGGAGGCCAAGTCAGGAGGATCACTTGAGGCCAGGAGTGTCAGACCAGTCTGGGCAACATGGTGGAACCCCGTCTCTACAAAAAATAAAAAATAAATAAAATTAGCAGGGCGTGGTGGAGCACACCTGTGGTCTCAGCTAATCAGGAGGCTGAGTGGGGAAGGAATGCTTGAGCCTAGGAGCTCAAAGTTAGTGAGCTACAATCCAGTCACTGTGCTCTAGCCAGGTCAACAGAGCAAGAAAAGATCCTGTCTGGGGGCTGGGGGGCTTTTGAAGAAATTAAACTGATACACATTGGACTGGCACGGGCACATTACTGGCTCACGCCTGTAATCCCAACACTCTGGAAGGCCAAGGTGGGGGGATTGCTTGAACTCAGGAGCTCAAAACCAGCCTGTGCAAGAGCAAGACCCTATCTCCACTAAAAACAGAAAAACTATCCCAGTATCATGGCAGGCACCTGTAGTCCCAGCTACTCAGGAGGCTGAGACAAGAGAATTGCTTGAGCCCAAGAGTCTAACACTGCTGTGAGCAATCATGATGCCATGGCCCTCTACCCAGCATTACAGAGTGAGACTGTCTTAAAAAAAAAAAAGACACACATAAGAAGTTCCTTCAAAGAATATTAAAAAATAAAACAGAAAACAGGATCTATAACAAAAAGTCAAGGGAGTTTGAAGTTTATATAGCAAGAAAAACATTCTCCCTCTTGAGTAATTCAGAAACTACTCCAAAGCTTGACTACTAATAATTCTCTACTTCACTGTCCTACCTTCTCTTCAATTATCCAAGTCCTGTATAGACATCAAGGCAAAATTCAAGTGACAACTCCACTATAACAGCTTCACTGACTATACCAGCTCCTGTTACTCTCTTTACTGTACTGACTGAATTCATTCATTTGGTATCTTACATTTATTATTCCTGGCTTTGTGTAAGTGTCTATCTTGATTCCCAACTCAACTTTAAACTTGAGGGTGGGGCAATTTCTTATTTTTGTCTAGCTAGACTCATAAACACTACAGATACTCAACACTTATTAATTGTAGTGGGAGCATCCTGCCAGTGCATCTTCTAGTACAGGGCCCAAACTGTGACCACATGAACCTAATATGATCAAAACAAGATTCTAGACGGTGTCTAACATACTGATAAACACTGGAACAAACTATCACACAGTGATACAGATTCACTATCTTTGCAAAGTTTTGGAATTGATTTGCCTTAAATAATTCAGGGTTTGTGCCAGGGGTGGGTAGAGCAGAACTTGACAATCTTTTAGAGTTCCTTCACGTTTTATGACTATGACAAAGGGAGCAACGGGTTGGGAGAAAAAGTTTATGGACCAAAAGCAAATGTTTTCATATTCTTGCTAGGTATATAAATAGGTCAATGCCAGTTCCCCACTCATTCAGAAACACAGACAGCCAACTCTGGCAGGCCATGAAACTAGGAACTGTGAATATAAGGTACGGTCGTTGCTCATTGTGCCCATAACCACAAAGAAATCACCCCTACAAAGCAGTCCCTATAACCAAGAGAAAACAGCGCCACAGCAGCAACAAAAAGGGGGACTTGCTGCTTCTCGGGACAGGGCCTGAGAAACCTCACAAAGGTTACGTTCTCGCAAATTGAAGAGGAGTGGACCAGGCGGCCACGGGTGGGGTTCCAGTGTCTGTCCGGTAAAAGTGAGCTAGAGGAACCGAGGCTCAGGGGGAGGGGGCACCGCTAATTGCAGGTGGGCGAAGGTCTGTGCTAAGTGGGGAGAAGGGGTGCCAGCGTAGGAGGCGTTAAAGAACTGGCCATTTGGGGACGGACTTGGGAGCTCTTTCTCCCTCCGGGCCTCCCTGGCTGAACCTCGGACACGATGGCCCCGCGCCTCACCCAAGTGTCCCGAGTCCTGCTTCCGCCTCCGCTGCAGCCTCTCACGCAGAGAGTCCAGCTGCTTCTTGTGGGCTTGGATAGAGCTCCACGTATCCGACATACTAAACTTTCTGACTTGACGCGTCTCAAATAAGGCGCGGCTAACTAGCACCTCCCAGCCCTCCCGCCAGCCTAAATCCAATTCTCACGCGGACAGCCGGAGGCTAACCGGAAAAGGATCCCTTGCGTACGCAAGACGGAAAAGTCATTTCCGGTTTCGCGCTCGCCTGGAGACTGTAATGAGAGCCGCGTTAGGTGTTGACCAAATGGCGGATATACTCCTCATGGGAGCGCTCTCGAGCTTCCGTACACAGTGAGGCTCCGGTTGCCATGTTAGTGCCGGGCAGAGCAGCCATGTTGCTTGTAGATGCGCATGCGGCCATGTTGAATAGTAGGAGCCTCTGATCCTATTCCAGGAGAGGATTGATGCTTGTGTCCTCAGAGTTGATCCGTGTTAAGATAAAACTCGTCGAGTCAGATTTTATAAATAAAGGAGCAATAACTCCTTTTCACGGTTTGGTACTAACTTATATTTTCCATGACGGTATTGTAGATTTCTGTCTCTAGGGATTCGTTAACACACTCATACCATCTCTATTACAGTGGTCCCCAAGGGGTGGGGATGCTGCTTTGTGAGGGAGAGGGCGAGGAGGACCAATGGAGGAGAGAGATTCTATGCTACATGCATACCAAGTCTCCGCCTTGGCCGGGTGGGTGTGGTGGCTCATGCCTGTATTCGGAGCATTTTGGGAGACCTAGGCTGATGGATTGCTTAACCTCAGGAGACAATCTCCAGCAAGAGAGAGACACCCCCCCCCCACTAAAAATGAAACTATAAGCAGGGTGTTGTGGCGTAGTCACAGCTACTCAGGAGGCTGAGGCTTGAGGTTCACTTGAGTCCAGGGGTTTGAGGTTGCTGTGAGCTAAGACCATGGCACTCTACCTGGAGTGACAGAGTGAGACTCTAGTCTAAGAAAAAAAAAAAAAGAAGAAGGAAGAAAGTAAGAAAAGAAAAAAGTAAGAAAAAACATATCCTCAGTCTTCTACACCACATACGCAAATATTACGTTCAACTGACTAAAATAGAGACCTTCCCAGCATTCTGGAAGGCCGAGGAGGGTGGATTGCCCGACCTCACCCAATGGAGACCAGCCTGAGCAAAAGCGAGACCCCGTCTTAAAAAAAAATAATAGCCGGCTCGGCACCTATGGCTCAAGCCGCTAAGGCGCCAGCCACATACACCTGAGCTGGCGGGTTCGTATCCAGCCTGGGCCGCCAAACAACGATGGCTGCAACCAAAAAATTAGCCGGGCGTTGTGGGGAGCGCCTGTAGACTCAGCTACTTTGGAGGCAGAGGCAGGAGAATCGCTTGAGCCCAGGAGTTAGAGATTGCTGTGAGCTGTGATGCCATAGCACTCTGCCGGGGGTGACAGCTTGAGGCTCTGTCTCAAAATAAATAAATAAATAAATAAAATAATAATAATAATAATAGCCGGACGTTGTGGCAGGTGCCTGTAGTCCCAGCTACTTGGGAGGCTGAGGCAAGAGAATGGCTTAAGCCCAATAGTTTGAAGTTGCTGTGGGCGGTGATGCCATGGCACTCTACCAAGGGTGAAAAAGTGTGACTCCGTCTCAAAAAAAAAAAAAAAGAAAAAAAGCGGCGTGTGTGGCCCAGTGGGTAGGGCGCTGGCACCATATACCAAGGGTGGCAGGTTCAAACCCGGCCCCAGCCAAACTGCAACAAAAAAATAGCCGGGCTTTTTGGCGGGTGCCTGTAGTCCCAGCTACTCTGGAGGCTGAGGCAAAAGAATCGCCTAAGCCCAGGAGTTGGAAGTTGCTGTGAGCAGTGTGACACTAGGGGACTCTACCAAGGGTGACAAAGTGAAACTCTGTCTCTACAAAAAATAAATAAATAAATAAATAAAAAACAACGTCTTGATAAAGGGGATACTAAGAAGGCTTCTGAGGTTCTGGTTGTGTTGTTTCTTATTGTGAGACATGGCTGCATGTGTGTATTCAGTGTGTGAAAATTAATTAAGCTGGTAAGTGCACTTTTCTGTACCTCTAGTAAACTTAAATACACTTTGTTGTTTTAATGGAGTCCTCTGAATGGAAACACTTGTGAACCACTGAACTATCCAATGTTTATGATGCCAAACAATGTTTCAGAAAAATAGTTTGACAAGCATGGCTCCAGATTTCAAAGAGTTTGTGGTCAGGTAAAGGAGTTTAATTAATATTGAACCATCTTTACAACATATAGTAGACTAAAAAATAAATGAGATTGCAAAGAAGAGAACTCCAAGCCAGATAACATAGGAGGATAGTGAAGGAAGCTAGCTATTAAGGTTTAGGCTTAAAGTGACAGGGTTTCGGTAGGTGAGCTATAGGAGAGAATTCGAGGACATGATCAAAGCAAAAGTCTAAATTAGAAGTATGAAAGCATAATGCATGTTCTGCTAATCTAGATTAGGGGTTTTGTTTATTTGTTTGTTTGAGACAGCATCTAGCTCTCCAACTACAGTGCAGCAGCAGCATCATAGCTCACCACAACCTCAAACTCTTGAGCTCAAGCAATCCTTTTGCCTCAGCCTCCTAAGTAGCTAGGACTACTCAGCTACATGCCACCACAGGTGGCTAATTTTTCTTTCTTTCTTTCTTTTTTTTGCAGTTTTTGGCCAGGGCTGGGTTTGAACCCACCACCAGCATATGGGGCTGGTGCCCCACCCCTTTGAGCCACAGACTCTGCCCTGAGAAGCCTATTAAAATGGATCATGCTCAGGAGTGTTCAGTCAGCATTCTACTCCATTGGATGACAGTTTGAAAGGGCTTTATACTCCTTTAAAAAATACCCCATCCACTAAAATAAGATCACATAAATTAACACTGGCTATTTTCCCCCTTATTTGTCCATTTATAAAAGCTTGACAGGCTTTTTAAAATACACTAAATAGTAACATTTTCACCTCTTACTAAGGCAAGTTTGTGAAAATAATTTAATACAACTCAGGTGGCGTTCATAGTTCAGTGGGTAGGGCACCGCATACACTGAGGCTAGCAGGTTCCAACCCGGCCCAGGCCAGCTAAAACAACATGACAACTACAAGAAGAAAATAATAATAATAATTTAACACAACCAGATCTCTTCATGAACTTTCAGCTTACAATATTTTAAATGTAGGAAACATATAAAAAATTGTATTATAATTTAATCTTGGTGCCCATAGCACAGTGGTTACGGTGTCAGCCACATACACGGAGGCTGGCGGGTTTGAACTGGGCCAGAGCCAGCTACACAACGACGACTGCAACCAAAAAATAGCCGGGGGTTGTGGAGGGCACCTGTAGTCCCAGCTACTTGGGAGGCTGAGGCAAGAGAATCCCTTAAGCCCAAGAGTTTGAGGTTGCCATGAGCAACGGCACTCTACCCAGGGTGACAGCTTGAGACTCTGTCTCAAAACAAAAAACAAAAAACAAAACACCTTGGTATCATAAAATAGTAATGAAAGATTGTGAACCCAGTTTACTTTGTAAAGAATCTTCCTTCCTTGACTCAAATTCCAAGCACTATACATCATCTTTAGAGCCATTTTTTCCTTTTTTTAAGAACATCTTTTTTTGAGACAGAGCTTCACTATATTGCCCTCGGTAGAGTGTTGTAGTGTCACAGCTCACAGCAACCTCAAACTCTTGCACTTAAGCAATTCTCTTGCCTCAGCCTTCCAGTAACTGGGACTACAGGCACCTGCCACAATGCCCGGCTATTTTTTTGTTGTAGTTGCCATTGTTATTTAGCAGGCCTGGGCTGGGTTCGAACCTGCCAGCCCCAGGTGTATGTGGCCTGTACCATAACCACTGTGCTACAGGCGCTGAACCTTTAGAGTCAGTTTTGCTTGCTTGACAACATCACCCCAGTTCTAACCCCAAGGAAGTTCCCCTTTGTGATCTATGTGCCAGCTTAGTTTCTGGGCTTTTTTTTTTTTTTTTCTTTTTTTTTTTAAATTATTATTTATTTATTTTGCAGTTTTTGGCCAGGGCTGGGTTTGAACCCACCACCTCCGGCATATGGGGCCGGCTCCCTACCCCTTTGAGCCACAGGTGCCACCCAGTTTCTGGGCTTTTGAAAGTTGTTCTTTTTCATCTTTTGTCTTACTTGATGAATTTCTATTAGTTTCAACTGAGATTGTACTGCTTGTTGAGGTTGCAAAATTAACAGGATGATGATTCTCCATGAACCACTCTTTATTGTCCTTGGCATATTCAAACAACACATAGGTAATCGCAGATCCAAGGTTGACTTCCACTGCTTCCTGCATCTTGGCTAACATAACCTGTTTTATAGCTGATGACGTGGTGTCGTTAAAAAAAAAGTTCATTGATACAATTGGAGGTATTTGGGGATATGTTTGTCCTGGAAATCTCTATTAAGAAGGCTTTAGGATCACCATTTTCACCTATCTTATATTGAAAAGAAACTGGACTTAATTCTCTGAAATTTTTATATCATTCATAAATAGAACGTAACTCTCATAGCGGCAGTGGCCGCAGATCGCTTTCACCTTCAGGACAATGCAGTAGGCCAGGGCAGTAGCCCCGAGGCCAGGGCTTCCGCACCTTGGCTGAGGGGGGCGGCACCCACGGATTGGAGTCCCGGGCTCCCCTGTCCTGGGCAGAGCCCAGCAGCCATGGGGGCTGCAAGCCCCAACCCAGAGGCCATAGCAGTGGGGCGCCTAGGGAGCTCGGGAGCAGCAGCGGATTAATTATAATAGCAAATTGTCCAAATTTTAGGGCAAGAGGACCACTTAGCATAATATGCTTACAAATAAAGGGATTCCTTCTAGATTCCTCATTGCCAGTTTACTGCTGGGCGGCACCTATGGCTCAAAGGAGTAAGGTGCTGGCCCCATATACCAGAGGTGGCGGGTTCAAACCCAGCCCTGGTCAAAAACAGAAGAGAAAACAAACAAACAAAAAAACTACTGGTTTCTTCTCCCACAGCCTTGTGCAGTGCGGAGAAGAGGAGGGACCGCTTAGACCTCTTCTAGTCAAAAGAGTACAAGCCTTAATGTTAGCAGAAGAGTGCTACATTATTAAACTGCTCAACTTTTTTTCTATTTGTTGTGGTTGATTGCTTCCAGAGTTGGCCACAACAGTGCCTCCCACCCCACGTACCCTTATGCAGTATGACTTTTCATCAAGAATAAAGCTTGCCGGGCAGCGCCTGTGGCTCAGTGGGTAGGGCGCCGGCCCCATATATCGATGGTGGCGGATTCAAACCCAGCCCCAGCCAAACTGCAACAAAAAATGGGCATTGTGGCGGGCACCTGTGGACCCAGCTACTTGGGAGGCTGAGGCAAGAGAATCGCCTAAGCCCAGGAGTTGGAGCTTGCTGTGAGCTGTGTGACGCCTCGGCACTCTACCCAGGGCGATAAAGTGAAACTCTGTCTATACAAAAAAAAAAAAAAAAAAAAAAAAAAGAATAAAGCTTGAGGGCTCAGCACCGGCACCTCAGTGGTTATGGCGCCAGCCACGTACACTGGGATGGCGGATTTGAACCTGGCCTGGGGAATGCTAAACAACAATGACAACTACAACAAAAAGTAGTCGGGCGTTGTGGCGGGCACCTGTAGTCCCAGCTACTTGGGAGACTGAGGCAAGAGAATCACTTAAGCCCAAGAGTTTGAGGTTGCTGTGAGCTGTGATGCCACATCGCTCTACCAAAGGCAACATAGTGAGACCCTGTCTCAAAAAAAAAAAAAAAAAAAAAGAATAAAGCTTGCCGAGTGTGGTGGGCTCACACCTGTAATGCTAGCAATCTGAGAGACCCAGGCAGATGGATTGCCTCAGCTCACAAGTTCAAGACCAGCCTGAGCAAGGTGACACCTCATCTCTAAAAATAGCCAGGTGTTGTGGCAGACACTATAGTTCCAGCTATTCAGGAGGCTGAGACAAGAGAATTGCTTGAGCCCAAGAGTTTGAGGTTGCTGTGAGCTACAACACCAGGACACTCAACGGGGGAGTGACAAAGTGAGACTCTGTCTCAAAAAAAAAAAAAAAGAAAGAAAGAAAGAAAGAAAGAAAGAAAGAAAGAAAGAAAGAAAGAAAAAGAAAAGAAAAAAACTAAAGCTTGTTTCCCCTCATCTTGAATCGGAGCTGGCCTTCTGACTAGCTTTGACCAACAGAATGTGGCAGAAACCATATTCCCTGAGTTCCAAAGCCTAGCCCTTAAGAGGCCTTGCAGCTTTTGTTTTTGTCCTCTTGGAGCCCTGTGTCTTCATAGGATTAATTACCCTGATAGACTACTTGAAAAGAGAGAAACAGAGAGAGAGCGCGCACCCCTATTGGATAAAAGAAAAGGAACAAGGGTTCAGCATTCCAGCCACCCATGAGGGGGGCCAGAAGTAAGGCCACCTTGTGTCCTCCATCTCAATTCAAAGCTGCCTGAGTGAGCCTAGTCCTAACCATATGGGATATAGACAAACCATCCAAGTTGGGCCTGCCTGGACAATCCATGCAGTCATAAGAAATTACTTAAGTATTAAGTCAGTAAGTTTTGAAATGGTTTGTCGAATAGCAATGCATTACTGAAACACCCACAGTAGTTCTTTGGCTGAATGGGTTTTTCTCTTAAGTTTTGTTCATACTCAGTTTTTTTACTATTTAACCAAAAGCAAAATGTCCACTAGGGTTAGCCAATCTGTTACTAAAAGTTAGAAAAGACAAAGTAATATAAAGGGAAGTCAAAGTCTAATTGAGAGTAAGACTAGAGAAATCTATTTTGAGGATCAGGAGAAAGATGTTCTTTGGTTGACCAAGTTCCAGGAATGGTAACCAGGGTCCCAGGTGCAGACATTTGTGAGAGACTAAAATGTTCTAATAGAATCTGGGCTTTTTTCAGGGGCGAATTCTCTCAGAAACAGAAGCTGAGACAGTTAAGAGTCCTGAAGTTTTGTAGGGAGTAATACTGTAAAAGGAAAGGGAGGAGAAAGCAGAAGTGGGCAGAGAGAGCTGTCAGACCTAGATGCAGACATGACAAATAGGGAGTTGTCAGCCCAATAGGGAGTTGCAAAGCAAAGAATGGCTAAGTCCTTGTACCATACTCAGTCTGGGGCCAGGGGCTGAAGAAGAGGACAGGGATAACCAGGATAAGCAGGTAGATAGTTGTTTCTTAAAGTAGCATTTCAAAAGCAGCATATCTCTGTGTCTGCCAAAGAAGGCATGGTGGATCTTCTATAGTTTTTTTTTAAATTATATAACTTTAAAATGGTAACTGCATAGATTGCGTTAATATCTCAGAGAATGGTGAGAATGAAGGCTGAATTCAAGAGAATTGCATGCCCCCTTTCCCTTCTCCATCTTTGGTGATTATGAGTTACTTATCTCCCTGTCTGGGATTCCACTGGACATTGTTCGTATCTGACATAGTACTCAATACCATCATAAACAAATACCATCAAAGTAAAGCATTTGTTTAAAGCTGGCACAGTGGTACAGACCTTTAGTCCCAGCTACTTGGCAGGATGAGATGGGAGGACCACTTGAGCCTAACGGTTCCAGGCCTGCCGGGGTAATGTAGTGAGACCCTGTCTCTTAAAAAAAAAAAAAAAAAAAAAGCATCTACCTTTTCTCTCCTAGACTGAGCTCCTCTAAGGGCAGAAGTGTGCCTTATTTATATTCATGTGCCATGTAACATTTCAGTTAACAATGGACCACATGTGGAATGGTGGTCCCATAAGATTATAATGGAGGGGAAAAATTCCTATCATCTAGTGGTGGTGTAGCCATCATAATATTGTAGCATAGGCTCGGAGCTTTTCGCACAGTGGTTACAGCACCGAAGTTGGTGGGTTCAAACAGGGCCCAGGCCAGCTAAACATCATTGACAATTGCAACAAAAAATAGCTGGGCGTTGTGGCGGGCACCTGTAATCCCAGCTACTTGGGAGGCTGAGGCAAGAGAATCTCTTAAGCCTGAGAGTTAGAGGTTGCTGTGAGCTGTGACACTACAGCACTCTATCGAGACAGACATAATGAGACTCTGTCTCAAAAAAGAAAAAAAAATGTTATAGCATACTTTTTTTTCTTTTTTATAAATTTAGTGTAGCATATATATACAGTGTTTATAATAAAGTCTGCATTAATGTAATGTCCTAGAGACATTCACTTATTACTCACTCACTAACTAATCAGAGCAACTTCAAGTCCTGCCAGCTCCATTCATGATAAGTTCCCTATACAGGTGCACCCTTTATCTTTTATACCACATACTGTATTTTTACTGAACCTTTCTTATATTTAGATGCACAAATAATTAGTATTGTGTTTAATTGTCTATAGTATTCAGTACAGCAACACACTGCACAAGTTTGTAGCTAGTAACAATGGACTATCCCATATAGCATTGGTGTGTAGTACACTGTACTATCAAGATTTGTGTAAGTACACTCTATCGTATTCATACAATGACAAAATTGGGTTTTTTTGTTTTTGTTTTTGTTTTGCAGTTTTTGGCCAGGGCTGGGTTTGAACCTGCCACCTCCAGCATATGGGGCTGGTACCCTACTCCTTTGAGCCACAGGCACCGCCCAACAAAATTGTTTAATGATGCATTCCTCATAACATATCCTTGCCCTTAAGCGAGGCATAACAGTATTCACTTTTGTACCTAACAAACAGTTGGTCTCTGAAATAAAGTAAATCCTCAAAAATCAACTGAATGAATGAGCAAACAAGCTGTCTCTTGCTTCTTATAGAATGAAGAAATGCTTTCATTTATCCAGTTTGAACTAGATCCTGTTTGTTTTATATACAGTGTTTTGGAAATAGCATTTAATTACATTCTCATTCCAGCAGGTTAGAGTTAATTCAACTTCCAAAAAGATGATCCAGTGAAAAATAAGAGTGGGAAATGGTGGGGCTGAGGGTGGGAATGGGGTCACTTGCAAGAAGGAAGAAATTAAAGGTTCTAAGAAGAGAAAATATAAGTAGAGGCAGAGAGAGAAAAGAAAATGAAATAAAGGCTGTTAGACAAGAAAGGTCAATGAAAGAAGAAAAAAGCAGGACAGGAAAAGAAAAAGAATGAAAAGGAGACAGAAGAGAATTAAGTAGAGCTGTGAAAAAGGGGGGTGGGGAGTCAGGCTTACCGCTGGCCTACCCAGAGAGATATCCCTCAATAGACGCCTCACTGACAGCTGTTACCATAATGGGAACTGGCACCTAAAGAGAAGGCAAGTCTGGTTTAATTAGTTAAATGGTATTATCTATGTCCAATGGGGCTAGGAGAGGTTATGGGGATGGAAGGATTGGTGACCTACCTCTTTCCATAGGCTGAAAGAAAAAACAGATTTACAAAGCTTGGCCAGGAATTAAAGATTCCCATGTGTTCTTATTCACCAGTTATATTTTAAAGGGGCCCTGTACTGCTCTGGTGGGGGCAGCTAGAATCAAACATTAGCTTTACCTTGAATTAATAGGCTTACTTACCTCCTTCCTTTCTGCCTTACAGCCAGCCTCACATCAGGAGTCTTAATGATGTAGCAGGAACTGAACACCATCTCTCATCACTGAAAGTAGCACTAAGACAGGGAGGGATGTTGCTGCCCTGCATTCATAATCCAACTCTGCCACTAATAGGCTGTGTCATTGGGCAAATCATTTTCCCAGTTACATCCTAGTTATAATCGTACAAGTGAAAAAAAAAATCTAGAGGATTTAGTAAATTTAATTCTTTGGAAAAGTAATGTCTTCCTACGCCTGTAATCCTAGCACTCTGGGAGACCAAGGCGGGTGGATAGCTTAAGCTCAGGAGTTGGAGACCAGCCTGAGCAAGAGGGAGACCCTACCTTTACAAAAAAAAAAAAAGATTGTGGTTTGTTGCAGAATTTGGGGCATGGCAAATAAGGTTCTTAAAAAAACCTAAAAAAAAAAATGACATCTTTTGGGCCAGGCATAGTGGCTCATACCTTTAATCTGGGAGACCAAGATGGGAAGATCAATTGAGCTCAGGAGTTCAAGACAAGTCTGGCCAAGAGTGAGACTGTCTCTACTAAAACTAGAAAAAAATTAGATGGGCACAGTGGCTAGTATAGTCCAGCTATTTAAGAAGCTAAGGCAGGAAAATCACTTGAGCCCAGGCATTGGTGGTTGCAGTGAGCTATGATGATGCCATTGCCCTCCAGTGTGGGTGACTGAGTGAGACTGTCTCTAGAAGAAATTTTTTTTATTTCACCTACCCCCATGTGCTCATATGCTTCCTCTGCATTGTTTTTTTTTTTGAGACAGAGTCTCATTATGTTGCCCTCAGTAGAGTGAAATGTCATCACAGCTCACAGCAACCTCAAACTCTTGGGCTTAAGTGATTCTCTTGCCTCAGCCTCCCAAGTAGCTGGGACTACAGGCGCCCACCACAACGCCCAGCCATTTTTTGGTTGTAGTTGGCCCAGGCTGGACTCGAGCCCACCAGCTCCAGTGTATGTGGCTAGGGCCCTAGCTGCTGAACTAGAGGCATCTGAGCCTTCCTCTGCATTTTTTTTGAGACGGAGTCTCAAGCTGTTGCCCTGGGTAGAGTGCTGTGCTGTCACAGCTCACAGCAACCTCCAACTCTTGGGCTTAAGCGATTCTCCTGCCCCAGCCTCCTGAGCAGCTGGGACAACAGGCGCCCGCCACAACTCCTGGCTTTTTTTTTTGCAGTTGTCACTATTCTTTTTTAGCTGTCTTAGGCAGGGTTCTAACCTGCCACCCTCAGTATATGGGACCGGCGCCCTACCCACTGCACCACAGGCTCTGCCCTCCTCTGCATTCTTAATAGTAGAAGTCTTCCTTTATATTGTCAGTAGAGATCATTAGATTATTATTATTAGAATACTCTTTTTTCTTTCTGATTATAACGTCGAGTTTAATTTACGTTGTTTCTACAGATTCACTAATGTCAGTAAGCTAGCCTGGGATTTGGGAACGACTGATAAAGACACAGCTTTCAATGTCCAAACAAAACAGAGCAGAACACAGCCTGGTGGTGAAAAAAATCTAGGCAAAGAGAAAACATCCTAAATAATGACTGGGCACAGTGGGCAAGTCCCTACCTTTTGAGAACACAGACTCCACCAGGAAAGTACATTAGCTGAAGGTTGTTTTAGGACAAGGCTGAATAAATTAAATATTTCAACACCATATGTTCAGCTTTGGCAGGAGATGTGGTGGGAAAGGAGTCTCAATGTTAGGGAATGCCCATATCACACCCCAGCTGGCTATTTAACCATGAAATAAGGAGAAACACAAATATTTGGTCAAAACACCTTTAATGATGGAGGGAAAGACACTAATATCTCCCCTGTCTGTTCTTAACAGTTAATTATGTTAGGAAGCTCTGGAGCCTACAACTTTGGAGGAGACACCATCATTCAAATCAGTCAACAGCAAACCCTCACTCTCTCCTCCTCAGAACTCCTATTCCAAATGATCCTATGTTAAGAGTAAATACTACATCTTATTACAAGACAGAGAGGCAGGGAGGATACCACCTGGAACTCATCCCCCACTCATCTATGAACCAGATAGTGGTAAAAACACCAGCCCCAGCTCAGGGATAGGCCAAATGGGGAGGAAAGAGGTCTTGAGAGAGGAAGATGAGGAAATACAAGGGACCAGGGAATAATGGGTGGAGTTATCTAAAACTAGAAGCACACTAGTGCTAGGAAATTCCCATGATCTCTAGTGCACTGCTGCACGCTATGTTACCTATTAGCCCAAAAGAATATGCATGAAAATATTCACATTCACAATAATTTGAGGTCCCTTCCTTTCCATCAGGTCCCTTTCTTAATCACATAGGTTCCCAGCAAGTTCTATGCTTTAGCAACATTCCTCAGCTCTCCCTCATTACTTCAAGCACCCTCACCAACAGTGTTCATTTAAAAGATAGGAAAACTAACTTCACATTTCCCAAAATATCCCATGGGAGACCTCTTGGCAAGAAATCAAGCTTGTTTCTCAACTTTAAGAGGCCATGATGCATGATAAGCTGGAGATGTCTTGGCATACTGACCAACCAACATCTTTGCCATACTTAATTGTGACCATCAAGGTATTTGCTGGGAAAATTGTCCTATGCTCTTCATTTCTCTCTACCTCCTAGGAGTGAACCACCAATTACTGGAACATCTTCACTGATGGCACCTTCTGGAGCAGGAGGCAGGAGAAGGAATGTACAATTTGTTATTGTCTATGATGGGCTTCTCAGGTGCTGAGAGGCAGGAGGCAGGAGGCTGAAATAGGAGGAGGGGGGCTGTCTTCCCCTTGGCCTCTCTGAATTGTGTTGTTGGAGGTACCTTCCCAGCCACAGTTCCTGGGCTAAACAGCACTGGTGAGGCCAAGTTGAAGTGACAGTGGAAGTGGAGCTGGAACTCCAGGGTTTAATGGGCAGGCCACTTGACAGAAAAGCCATGTACTGGTTCCAGAGAGATAGGGGACCTACCCTCACCAGCTGAGTAGAAAGGTCCTGGGACAAGAAGTCCTGCAGGTTGACCTGGTCACGAGAGAAGAGTGGTGCTGTGCCCCCCCAGAGACAGCTGCCAGCCCCTTTGGGCTGGGCTGCAATTCCAAATGTGGGTGCTCAGGTGCACCTGCCAAAGGGAAAGGGAGAACGGAAGAGGAGAGGGAGGGTCACCCCAGGGAAACCGAAGAGGGTTCCTCTTGAGAATGTGAAAGCTGTAGAGAGTCTATTTTCCTCAGAATGAAGAGGGGAAAAATTCCTCAGGGGGCCATCCCCTTGTAAGCATAATAATTTCCAAGTTCTGAGAAGGGACTAGAGAAAAGCCATTAGGGACACAGCATGGAAGAACTCAGAGGAGAAGACAAAAATAAAGGCTCCAAATCTTAGAGTTCCTTCTGTGGAGCTCTCCGTTTCTGCTGCCTGGGTCAAAGGGCAGCAGGTGCGGAAAACAGGCTCATGGAATTGTGGGGTCATCTTTTCGGGGAAAGGGGGAGAGCCCTGGGGAAGTGATGGAAGGTGAACAACCAGGGATCAAGGAAAGAGCAGCAATATTCTGAGGGCCATGGGGGGCAAAGGGCTGTACCTGGTGGTGAGCCAACAACATATGCTTCTTGAGGGTAGCCCGCTCCAGAAAGCCCTGTCTGCAGAAGACACAAGTGAAGAGTGGCCCTTCCTTGGGGTGGGTCTTCTGATGCTCCTCCAGAGCTGCCTGGGTGGGAAAAGAGTGGCTGCACACTTCACAGGTCTTCCTGCTGCTGCTCTCTCCCAGCTCCTTTCTCATTACTTCCTGCAAGCTCAGCTCCTCCATCAAGGTGGTGCTGGTGCCCTCCCCTTCTGGGGTGAGAGCTAACTTTGGGCTTGAGCTCCTCTCCGGTTTGCCCCCCTCTTCCTTGCCTCCTGAAACATCACTACTTCCGTGCTCCATTGACTGAGGCTGATCCAGGCTGTTAGGTGGTGGTGGTGGTGGCAGAGAAGACTGTTGAGTTGCTTTCTCATTACTGTCCATCTCCTTCCCAGCTGCGGCTGTTGCTACCACTGTCCCCACTTCCTCCTCTGCCCCAGATGCCTCTTCTGAATCACCTCGCACTGATATTGCCTTCTCACCTCCACTCTCTGAACCTCTCCCTGCCAGGGAATCTTCATCAGTCACATCTTCCTCCTCTTCCTCATCTTCCTCCTCCTCCTCAGACAACTCCTCTTCGGGTAATGGCTGCTGAGACGGCTGCTGGGGAAAGCTCCCTGCCCCAGAGACTACAGATTGCTCAGAGCCATTCTCCTGGGCAGCTCCTGCACCTTCAGGGAGTGTGGTACTACCATTGGGGATCTGACCCCCCAGGTGCATCCGAACGTGCTGCTGCAGACTGACAGCATTGGTGAACTTCTTCTGGCAGATGGGGCAGGAGTTCTGGGCCCGGGCTGCTGGACTGGCCTTGTGACCCACGAAATGTGCACGTAGATTGCCCCTAGTGGAGAAAGCTCTGCCACACACTTTGCATTTGAAGGGTCGCTCACCTCCATGTTGGCCATAATGCAGGCGTAGGGCCCGGGGACAGCTCAGTACCCGGAGGCAGATGACACATTGATTAGGTCCACATGAGCCTGAGGAAGAAGGTATAGGAGCAGAGGTGGTGGGAGCTCCTGAGGCAGTAGAGGCCACTGCCACGGCTCCTTGTCGGTCAATCTTTTCTACCAGTTGCTGCAGCTTCGATGTCTCAGAGGGTGAGGCTCCCAAGGGCTCTAGCACATAGGGGAAGGGGAAGCTGCCAGTGGACTTGAAGTGGTTGGTAAGCAGTGCCCAGCTTGGTAGTGAAGTCACCAGCTTATTTAGCTGCATACGGGTTGCTGGGCCACTTTCTGTCACCCCACTGATGGCGGAGCCCTCACTCCCTGGAGGAGTGTTTTCATCAGCTTTACTCTTGGGCTCCACTGCTTTCATAAGCACAAACTTATTGAAAGCAGGGAGCCCCGGAGCTGTGGCTGTGCTTGCACCAGTGGAGAGTAGCGTCAAGCTCTCCGTGGCACTGAGTGCTGTAGTGGAAGCCACCAGAGGCTTGCGTTCGACACCTCCACCTGGAGTGGCTGCCTCCTCCTCTGCCTTCTCTGGTGGCACGGACATACCGTAAGGCAGGCCACTGCCCGTGATGACATAGTCAAGGTGCTCTGGCACTGGGTGTGGGTTCATCTGCACGTGCGGGTACTTCTCACGATGCCGGTGAAAATGAACTTTGAGGTTGCCGCGGGTGGTAAAGCGGTTGCCACAGACATTGCACTTATAGGGCCTCTCACCCGTGTGGGAACGAAGATGGATCTGCAGGGCACTGTCACTGCCAAATACTTTGGCACAGAAGCGGCATTTGTGCCTTCCACCAGGCTTCTCCAAGGGACCCATCACTTCTCCAAAGCCCAGCTCACCACTTCCATTCTTTGGCTTTAGGAGCCCTGGGGAGGCAGCAACCTCAAGGCCTCGGGTTGCCCCAAGACACTGTGCTGCCAGGAGTCCAGTGGTGCTTGGGAATGTCAGATGAGGTGAGGCAATCAGTTGATCTGTGCTGCCTGGCAGGGCTGGGGAGGGGGCAGGAGTAGGCTTGTGGCTTCGCCCAACCCCTCCAGCAGAGAAAGGATGCTGTGATCCCAGTGGGTGGTAAAGGTGGAAGAAAGCCTGCTTGGGTGTTTCTGCCCCTGAGGAAGAGGAGGAGGAGGTGGAAGAAGATGCCAGTGTCTTGCCAGTTTGGACAGGCTTGATGGGGCTAAAGAGTGGTAGCAGGGGCTTGGTAGAAGAGGCTGTCCCTGTCCCAGGTAGCTCTGAGGGACTGGCAGGGGTGCCCACTGTCTGGCCTAAGGAGCCAAGCAGGAGCACCTGCCTGCAGATTTGCTCCGTCATCTGCATCTGGTGGATCTGCCGCTGCTGCAGCACACGGAGCTCTTCCAAGATTAGGGGAATGTTCAAGTGGCTGCTGCCTACACTTGGGGGTGGAGGAGGAGGTGGTGGAGGAGGGGGTGCAGGGGTGGATTCTGGAGGTAATGGGGTTGCTCCCAGCTTGGGACTGGCCAAGATCAGGCCCCCGCCTCCCCCAGCCGCTGTACCTGTGGCAGCGACCAGGAAATGCCCTGAAGACTCCTCTCCTCTCCGCTCTGGGCCCCAGGTGGGATCTGTGGGCACAGAGGAGCCACAATCGGGGGGATTGCTGTGCTCTGTATCCATGACCTGGGGACTATTGTGACCCTCCAGCTGGGGTTCAGAGGAGGCTGAAGAGTTGTTGGGGTTCTCCTGGCCCCCAATTATCACCATTACAGGAGGCTCAGTAGAACATGCCTTCTGGTGGGCGAGGAATTCAGTTGGGTCAGTGAATTGTGCACAACACTTGGCACAGACTTGGGGGTGGTCCTCCTCGCTAGCATCACCTGGGGAGAAGACAAGGAGAGAGAGCGTGGGTGGTGTGGTGGGGTTGGGTATACAGAGGCTGTAATTCACAATGAGCCCAGGGCCCAGTAACCGCTAGTTGGGGGTGGGGAAATGAGCTCACATCAGGCCATGCAGAGACTAGATAGAGCTCAGTCCTAACCGTCTGGACAGGAGACAGACCTGCATGGGATGGTGGGGGCGGCAAGAGCATGCTACTCCGTGCCTCTGTCACCCTCCCTTCCCCAGGACACCAGCAAGTGCACGGAATGGGTGTGAGGACAGGGGCCTACGTAGAGAATCGCGCATTTTATGCCTCCCACTCAAAGTCCTTACCCCAGTGCATCCCCTCCACCCCCACGCCTGCCCCGGCCGGACCCTACCGCACCTCTGAGCTCCGCTGGCTCCCCGCAGGGCCCCCCGAGACGAGGGCTCCTCCCAGCTTCTTGCGCCATGGTTGTGGGGGAAGTGGAGGGCCAGGTGGGGTGGCAGACAATGGATATTAGGATAGAGGGAGGCGGCGCTGGCCGCCCGGGCTGCGGCAGCCTCTGCACCCAGCGGCCCAGACTGCGGAGATGGAGATCAGCGGCGGGGGCAGGGAGCAGCGGCAGAGGGGGAGGGGAGCTAGGAGGCGCGGAGGAGGGGAGGAGCTGGAGCGCGAAAGCTGGGAGAGGGGAGATGGAGGAGGAGCTGGTGAAGAGGGGAGTTTATGGGGAGGAGCTGCTAGGGAGGGAGGCGGGAGCTGGAGGAGGCGGGAGTGGGGAGCGCAAGCTGGGGTGCGGGGCGGGAGCGCAGAGCCCAGGAGAGTTTCCGAAGGCTCCGCGACAGGTGCTATGAGGCACGGTGGGAGTCCACCTTTCCCTGTACTCGGCCAACTCCCCCCATCTCCAGATGTCTTTGCCCAGGCCTGCCCTCTCCCGCTCCCGTAGGCTCAAGGGGCACAGTGGGAATCGTAACCCTGCTCAATGGAGCAAGGCGATAGGTTTCTCTTATTTGTCTTTGGATAAAGGATCCTCTGCTCGTGGAAAATGTGGATTCCAGAGGTCTGAGGACCAGAGGGGAAGAGGGAGCTCAGAACATTCCCTCCTCACCAGCACACACCCCAAAATCCAAAATTCTCTACTCCCATCTCCCTACGAAGTATCTCAGGTTGGGCGGCTGCAAGGTAGAATTTACAAGGACGTCATTTCAGGACTCCCCTCAGCAGCACACTGCGTCTCTTTGCTCCCCCCCCCCCCACACACACACAGACACCCTCACCCAAGAATAATAGTTGAATGCAAAAGCTACTTCAGAGATCATCCAGCCAAAACCTAATTTATAGAGTTCATGCTCATTGGAGAAGGCTTCCCTTAGGTACCACCTTCTCATGTACCCTATTCTCCTCTCTAAACACCAGAGGAGAATAGGGTACATGAGAAGGTGGTACCTAAGGGAAGCCTTCTCCAATGAGCATGAACTCTATAAATTCCCACAGTTATAAAAAACTCTATTAAAAAACCCACAGTTAAGGTAGTGGGTTTAGAGAGATACTAGCCTGTGGGTGGCCTAGGGAGGCCCACCCAGCTCTAACCTGGGGGGAGGAAAGCCCTCCTGAAACAATGAGGAAAACGCAGTAGGCCTACCAGACAGCCTTTCATTGTCTAAAACCTCTTTCAGCCCCAACCTGGCTTCAAAGTCGGCTCACCACTACAGAGACAGCCCCCTATTCAGAAAGGATAAGTAAGGATAAGATGCCTCCTGGACCAGGTAGGCTGAATTCCCTTTTTACCTTGAAATGAGTCTTTTATAGGCATTCTTGCCACCATTATCAGCTTGCCTCCCTTCCTCCCTCCCTTCCTTCCCTTCTTCTTCTTTCTTATTTTTTTAGAGTCAGGGTCTTGTTCTGTCCCTCAGGTTGAGTGATGTAATCATAACTCAGTGCAGCCTCTAACACACCTCTAGCCAAGTAGTCCTCCTGACTCAGCCTTCCAGTGTGCTGGGATTATAGGCCATAAGCCACCATGCCCAGATAGAAATGAGCCCTAAAAGGTTTCCCACTTCCTAAAATACTTTATCTTGTATGCAGGAAGTGACCACAAGTCCTTGGTTTTGTGATTTGCCTAGACATTAGTAAACCCACATTGTTCTAATTCCAGTTCCATTCTTGCCCAGCTGGTAAATTGAGGCAAGGTGGTTAGTCACATCATGCTATGCCACCATTTCCCTTTTCATAAAGTAGTAATATTGTAACTGGGCTCAGTGCCTATAGCTCAAGAAGCTAAGGCACCAGCCACATACACCAGAGCTGGCAGGTTCAAATCCAGGCCGGGCCTGCCGAACAACAATGACAACTACAACCAAAAAAAAAAAAAAAAATAGCTGGGCATTGTGGCAGATGCCTGTAGTCCTAGCTACTTGGGAGGGTGAGGCAAGACAATCACTTAAGCCCAAGATTTGGAGGTTGCTGTGAGCTGTGATGCTACAGCACTCTACCCAGGATGACAGCTTGAGGCTCTGTCTCAAAAAAAAAAAAAAAAAAAATATATATATATATATATATATAGATATAGATATAGATATAGATATAGATATAGATATATATAGCAACTGCACTATCTTCCTTAGAGAGATATTGTAGGGACAAAAAAACAAAATTGCAAAACTTTGACAAATAATATGAATGGGTACAACCAGGCCTTTTTAAAGCTTAAGGAGTCCTGAATGTTGTCAATTAGAGAATTTACATTCTCAGTAATAAAATAAAGTAACCTCATATACACATGCTAAAATTTGGTTTGTTTTTTATGTTGCTTGTTAATCCCATTAATTTTTGAGGTAAGATGTCAGCTAATATCATGGGCATATGTGAAGGATAGGAAGTCTTTTGGAGGGTGGGGAGTTATTAAAACAACCTAATTAAAACATTAGTAACATCCACTTTACTTTTCAACATAAATTTTACCTGTGTTTTTTAATTGAAGACATTTTACTGAATTGTGTCAGATAATCAAAAGACAACTTAGAATTATGAATCGTAACTCTAAACAACTGGGCTTTGCTTCTAGGCCTAACCCTTACAAATGAGGGGGAAGGGCTCTATTTCACTTATGGCAAGTCACACTTTAGTGCAATGCAGTTTATTTTTTAAAGATAAGGAAACTGAAGCTTGGAGAGGTTAAGTGACTTTTCCAAGTTCACACAGTAATTCAGAGACGCTAGCATTTAGTTTTGACTCCTGTCCCATGCTTTCTCAAGCATATCAACATTATATGGCTTTCCTAATGCTAGAGAAAGGACCCTGTGTGGCTCCTACCTGCCATTTGCTCTCTGGCCTTAGTGAGGGAGGGAATCAGATAGAACCTTTCTTCTAAGCATTTGTTAATTAGCATTGAACATTTGATATCCAGTTGCTGTTTTGTCAAGTCTTCTGACAAGAAAAGAAATCCTTTTCTTTTCATCTTCTCCTGGGAAACACTGTCCCCTTTCTTGCTCTTTAATGAAACGTGCTTTCTGATGCGTAATTTGATCTACACTCTTCTTTAAGGTAAATTTAGTCCCTGGTGAAAGGTGATGGATCAACAGCCACTGTAAGATGAACCCTCCACTTCTGAGCACTTTGCCCTCGCTGCCTACCCTGAAAAAGGGGGGCAGGATTCTTACACAGACATGAATGAAGTCACAAACACAGGAATAAACTAAACTGGTAATGGTGTCCCTAGATAGCAGATAAGGTGAGGTAAACTATCCTGAGTCACATGCAAAGTCTGGGGTGGATACAGGACTAAGACCTGGACATGCTTGTTTGAATTTATGGAGAGCTGAAATGACAAAGAAAAAGGAAACCAAGTAGCTTCCCCTCAAACTTGGTGCCCCATCAAACTTCTGCTTTATGCTTGGGAGAGATAGTTGGAAAGAACAAAGAGAAGAATACACCTGTAATCCCAGCACTCTGGGAGGCCAAGACTGGATCACCTGAGTCTGAGACCAGCCTGAGCTAGAGTGAGACCCCATCTCTAAAAATAGTTTGGCATCGTGGCAGGCACCTGTAGTCCCAACTGTCCCAGCTTACTCAGGAGGCTGAGGCAAGTCAATCACTTGAGCCCAGGAGTTTGAGATTGCTGTGAGCTATGACCATGACACTCTACCCAGGGCCACAAAGTGAAACTGGCTCCAAAAAAAAAAAAAAAAAGAAAGGAAAAGAAATAAACAAAATCCCTAATAGTAGTATTCAGGCATTAGTATGTTTGTAAACCTCCTTAGATGATCCCAATGTACAGCCAACGATGAGAACCACATTGTCAGAGAACTGCCCTTCTTGTCAAACCTTCACCATGCTCCTCACAAAAGCTTACAAGGCTGAAATTCAAAGTGAGTTCTCAGTGCTAAATCTTCCCATCAGGCTTTCTCTCTACTCTGTCTACAATCACACTTTAGCTCACTTCTATCATTTTCTGGGGAAAAATCTGCTTCCACAAATAGGATTTGATGCAATTTACTCCTGGTTGTAAATTTTAGCTACTGTTTTTGTTGTTGTTGTTGTTGTTGTTTGTTTGTTTTTTGTGAGACAGAGTCTTACTTTTTCACCCTAGGTAGAGTGCCATAGCTCACAGCAACCTCAAACTCTTGGGCTCAAGCGATTCTCTTGCCTCAGCCTTCCTGGGACTTCAGGCGCCTGCCACAATGCCTGGCTATTTTCAGAGACAGAGTTTCGCTCTTGTTCAGGCAGATCTCGAACTCTTAAGCTCAGGCAATCCACCTGTCTCAGCCTCCCAGAGTGCTAGGATTATAGTCATGAGCCACTGTGCCCGGCTTAAGCTACTCTCTTGCCTTCCTCCAGGCACATACACCTTGAGTGGTATTTCTTTCTTTCTTTTTAAATTAAATTTTATTTTATTTTATTTTATTGAGACAGACATTTTATCACTCCCGATAGAGTGCTGTGGTATCATAGCTCACAGCAACCTCCAACTCTTGGGCTCAAACGATTCTCTTGCCTTAGTCTCCCCAGTAGCTAGGACTACAGGCACCCGCCACAACACCTGGCTATTTTTAGAGATGGGGGTCTTGCTCTGGCTTAGGCTGGTCTTGAACCTATGAGCTGAGGCAATCCATTGGCCTCAGCCTCCCAGAGTGCTAGGATTACATGCATGAGCCACCATGCCCGGCCCTTTTTTAAAATTTTAATTGGTAATTTAGTCATAATTCTAATTGTAAGGTGAAAGGTTTTGGTCTACAGGGTTTAGGCATCATCCAGCCCTTAAGGAAGTGAGGCACACTTGTGTAAGGACTTGCCTAAACTAATTGGTAGCTTCTATAAATACGAATTGATTTTGTAACTACTGCTATAGACTACTTCTTAGGGATGTATACCATCTCTTCCTCTGCTCTCTCCTGAATGCACACTCATAATCCTTTGGCATTCACACCTACTACTGCACTTGTGGCCTGTGCAATACAGTAGACGAAGAAGCACCATGATTTTTACACCTACTTACTAACTGAGAAAAAGATATTTGTTTCCAGAATATGAATGTCTTAGATAAAACATAGAAAAGGTCTTTTTTTTATTTGAGACAGAGTTTCACTATGTTGCCTTGGTAGAGTGCTGTGGCGTTGTAGCTTGCAGCAATCTCCAACTCTTGGGCTTAAGCGATTCTCTTGCCTCAGCCTCCCGAATAGCTAGGACTACAGGCACCTAACACAACGCTTGGCTATTTTTTGTTGCAGGTGTCAATGTTGTTTAGCTGGGCCAGGAAGGGTTCAAACCCCCCTTGGTATATGAACAAGCTGGCAGAGTAACCACTGCACTAAGAGCCAGAAAAGGCTTTTTAATGGAATTTATTTTATTTTATTTTTTAATTTTTTCATCTTTTTTTTTTTTTTTTTTTAGAGACAGAGTCTCACTTTGTGGTCCTTGGTAGAGTGCTCTGGTGTCACAGCAACCTCCAGTTCTTGGGCTTAGCCAATTCTCCTGCCTCAGCCTCCCAAGTAGCTGATACCACAGGCGCCCACCACACCCAGCTATTATTTTGTTGCAGTTTGGCCAGGACTGGGTTTGAACCTGCCACCCTTGGTATATGGGGCCGGTTACTCACTGAGCCACAGGTGCCACCTGTTTTAATGGAATTTTTTCTGACATTGAAGGACACAACATTTAACATGGATTCATACCATGCTGAAGCTGGAAAAGACTTCAGAGATCTGATCCTCTCATGGTATATAGTGAGTCAGACCTGAGTTAAAGTCCCAGTTCTCACACTTTCTAATCTTTGTGATCTTAGGGAAATTTCTTAATCTTTCCAAGACTTAGATTTCTTTTATTTATTTACTTATTTATTTAGTTAGCTTTAAAGCCAGTCTGATTTAGCAGTGAGGGGTTGAAGTTCTCTTTTCAAAATGGATGTACAGGGCTGTGCTTGTGGCTCAGTGAGTAGGGCTTTGGCCCCCACATACCGAGGGTGGCTGGTTTGAACCTTGCCCCGGCCATACTGCAATAAAAAAATAGCTGGGAGTTATGGCGAGCATCTGTAGTCCCAGCTACTCCACAGGCTGAGGCAAGAGGCAAGAGAATTGCCTAAGCCTAAGAGCTGGAGGTTGCTGTGAGCTGTGACTCCACAGCACTGTACCCAGGGTGATGAAGTGAGACTCTGTCTCTAAAAAAAAAAAAAAAAATGGATATATAGCCATAAGACGGAAGAAATTCTGATACATGCTACAACATGAACTTTTAAATAAACCAGACATAAAAGGACAAATATTATATAATTCCATTAATATGGAACTAGTAATTCATAGAGATAGAAAACACAACAGAGACTAACAGGGGCTGGGTAGAATGGGAGAATGGAGATTTATTGTTTAATGGATACAAAGTTTCTGTTTGATGATGAAAAAGTTCTGGAAAATAGATAGTGGTAATGGTTAGACAACATGGCGAATGTACTTAATGCCACTGATTTGTAGACTTAACATGGGTTAAATCAGTAAATTCTGTTACATATACTTTACTACAGAATTTTAAAAAATTCAATGGGGGTAATAATAGGGAAGTTGGGAGGAATTCAAGAGGAAATGCAAAAAGAGCACAGGGCTTGGCGCCCATAGCTCAGTTGTCAGGGCGCCGGCCACGTACACCAAAGCTGGTGGGTTTGAACAGGCCAGGGCCCGCTAAACAACAATGACAACTGCAGCAACAACAAAAATAGCTGGGCATTGTGGTGGGCTCCTGTAGTCCCAGCTACTTGGGAGGCTGTGGCAAGAGAATCTCTTAAGCCCAGGAGTTAGAGGTTTCTGTGAGCTGTGAGGCAGCTAAATGGGAGAATGAGGCAAGAGAATTTCTTAAACCCAGGAGTTAGAGGTTGCTGTGAGCTGTGATGCTACAGCATTCTACATGAGGCAACATAGTGAGACTCTGTCTCAAAAAAATAAATGAAAATAAAAAAGAGCCTACCACAATACT
>CAUYPK010167164.1:0-11320 GCA_963574355.1 Loris lydekkerianus
CCAACTTTCACATGGTAGTAAAACCTAACGTGTGTAAATGTATGTAAAGAACATTGTATAGCCATTTATATTCGATGTATATAAAAGTTAAAGGATGTGGCTTCAGAAGTGAGAAGAGAATAAACTTAACATGTTTATTAAAAAAAAAAAAAAAAAAAAGAATATTCAATTCTAGTAAGGAAATGAATGTTATTCACAAGTGAAGTACAGGTAAGAAGCTGGTAAATGGAGCATGTGTGAGTTCATCCTTCCCAATCCATTTTTTCTGCCACCTGCCTACTCCCCAGCTCTTGTTTATTTTTGGTGGGTCCTTTCCCTACAAGCACAACTGTGTGAATGCAACGTATGATCACTGATCACCTTTTCACATCAAAGCACATAGCCTGTTGAGAAGCAGAAAGAGCACAACCTCCACTACTGTTGACTAGAATCCCTCCACATATGGAAATGTATCAGACAGGCTCCATCAGTGGAGCAGAGGACCAAACGCAACAAGAAAAAAAACTTCTCAGACGTCTTCTAACATCAGAGTGGAACAGGAAATCATTAAGTGGGACAAGGCCTTACATAGGGATCAGAAAGGGTTCAACTTAGAAAAGGATAGAAGGGGGAAGAGAGCAAGAGTGCAGACTATTTATGAGTTATTAAAAATGCATGGGGCACCAGAGGCAGTGAATGCCAGGACACATTAAATATATATGAAACATATGAAGCACTCATTATTTATGAGATCTTAATTTGGCTGCCCATCGTGGACACCCATGTCGGCTTTGACAGCTCAAGTCACGTAAGACTTACAGGTGTTCAACAAGTTAGTTAATAGCAAACTATAGCTATTTACCAAGCATATTTACCCCTGTGTCCTCTGACAGAGGAAGAATGTGCCATTTGCCACAGTGTTTTCCCAGTGAGCCCTCTTGCTTCAACCTCACCTGTCATTCTGATAATCATGTTATTATAGGGAAGGCAGACAGGCAGGACAAATGAACATTGTGTACTATGGATTCATATAAGGCGGTCCTTTCAATCCACTTACACTCTATCATAAACGTATTAACTTATCACATCTCTTTTCCTTGCTTCATGTGGTGTGTATCAAATGTATTTAATAAATGATGTGATTTGAATGGTTGAATTTAGTCCCTGAACCTGTCTGGTCCATGAGCACTGGTAGTGTCTTCAGAATTTACTATGACATCAAGGCAACTTCCCACACATTAAGGGAACCAAGCTCTACTGCTTTCATCAAATACTATCTTTTTATTTTTTTCGTTGGCAGAAAATAAATATTACTTTTCATGTAAATATATACTACAGTTATTAACTTATTTGATCTTAACTGAAAATTGACATTTTTCAGAAACAAATAATTTTCTTAGCATAAATAAACATTAATATCTATATATATCTAAAATTTAAGTAAAATCAACTTATGTTGAGGTTTAATCAAGTACACATGCATTCACAGAAAACAGTATGGTGAGGCATTGTGGAAAATGAGAAAATTTTTCTGTGCAGGACATGATCATAGCTGGGAATCATTTGTTGACATTAATTAATTCTGATTACTCTTTTCAAATGATCCCTGATCCCTTGATGCTGAGTACTATTAGCTTGTGGGGTTTGGAAAAGAAAGACATTACAAACTCTGTCAGAACACCATTATTCCCAGTCTGTCTTCCTACACTGGTGATGAGTTCCTGCTGAGACATTAGCATTTTTGTTGAGGCCGAGTTGTGAAAGGCCAATGAACTTCTCACCAGGAAATCAAATATTTACAGGTTAAATCAACCAACCAATATGTTAAAACTATGACCTTGACCTCTTGGTCAATATAAAAATATTAGTTATTTAACTGTCTTTGAAAACTCTAAATTAAAAGCTGAAGGTAGAGTCTAATATCAAAAATATAATATTTTTTAAGTAACAGAACAGTTCATTAAAACTGCTGTATGGATTAAGTTTGCTTTTCCAGAAAAGCTAGTTTCCAGATGTGTTCTCCACTCTCTCTCTTATGGCATGTGATTTATAACTATGTATTTTGTGATGCTGAGTATTCTAGACTGTCTGAGGCAAGATTATCCATTCCCATATATTTTCTCTCCGAATTTTCTTATTAAATGCAAACATTACCCACAAGTAACACAAATTGGATACATGTGAATATGAAAAAAATCAACTAAACTGAATGATAACTGTTATTGAGTGATGATTTTAGTAAATATAACTACATTTTTTCTTTTATTAACAATTTGGACTTGACTTCGCTTATAAACATAAGAAAATATTCTTTTCCATTACATTTGACATTTTTATTTTTTGGAATCTATTTTTAGTTTTCAATTTGGATTAACTTTTCCAACTACATATGTGTGTGTGTGTGCATGCACACATGCGTGTGTGTGTGTGTCTGTCAATAACAGAAGATGAATATGAGTCATATTTGAGTACCTCTTGTAATTGCAAAACTCAAATGTGACTTTAGCATTACAATTTTAAATAGGTTTTTCCTATCTTAAAATATATTATCTTTTTCTGGCACCCTCTGTATATATGATGTTTTTCTACCACAAATCAAAGAATAATTCCATTCAAATGACTTAACAGTAGAAAACTGTATATAGCCTGAGATTTATTGGTAAGTTGTATTCAGGTCTTGTTATTTAATCAAGCAGCCCAGCTCTTCCCTTTTTCTCCTCTGCTAAAGTAAAATTATGTGACAAGTGTTTGAGTTCAGGGCGCATCATTTTAATACATGACTGCAAGAGAGAAAAATAAGCTTCTGTAGGGGGAGAAATGTGTGATACATTTCTAAACTTATTATAAGGGTCATAGCCAACACTCCTAGGACAAAACACGGTGAATAGGAGAAAAGCGTAACAAATTTATTTAATCAAAATCATACGTAACAAAGAGTTTTGGGAAATAAAGATCCAAAGATCCAAGGAAATCTTTCTGTTTTAAGTTTAGGTTCACTGATTAATGTGATTGTCCTAAATGTAATAGGACAAAAAGGGTATGCTGGAAGGGGGTTATAAGTGGGGAAACCCAACAAGATTTCTCTGTTGAGATTCTTCTAGACTGAGGGAGAAGGAGAAAGGGTGAGATTGACGTCTCTAGGCTTTATGGCTTGTTCAGGGGAAGAGACTTCTCATTTCTATGACACACACTGGAGAAGAATTCTATTTTCTATGACTTCCTTCAGGGGAAAATAAGGGCTGGGAGACAGGAGGGCAGGAGAAGGGTAGAGAGACCTGGCTTCTGAAGCCTTCTAAGGTCTTTGGTTCACAGCAAGCTAGGTTTTTTTTTTCAAACATGAAAAGAAATAGTCTTCTGGAATGCTAGAACCTGGATAAACTGCATGGCATCATTTCTTATGTATTCTCCTTATAAAATAATTTGTTTTCAGTACTTTGGGTTATTATGTTCTGAGCTCTGATACCTCATCAATATATTGATTATTTTGAACTGGTTCTTTTTAGAAACTACTACAGACACAAGAAATGTTATCCTTTGTAAGAGAATTTATATCTATAAAGGAAATATTTATTTGCATTCAATTCTCTGTACCAGGAAGAGAGGCTGACCAAATGGAGAAGGTATTAATATTATATAATATTACACAGGCTTGCATCTGAATAACAAACTTTATCTTTGTTAAAGGTAGTTTTCCTGGACACCTGGTCTTAATCGTGCTTTTTCCTGCACTTTTTTTCTTTGTTTCAGAGAGAATCATGGTATTTACTTATTTATTTATTATTTATTTATTTATTTTATTTTATTTTATTTTTATTTTTATTTATTTATTTTTTTTTGCTGTTTTTGGCCAGGGCTAGGTTTGAACCCACCATCTCTGGTATATGAGGCCGGCACCCTACTCCTTTGAGCCACAGGGCCGTCCAGGCATCATGGTATTTAAATCAGCAGTTTAAGAGCATTCTTTGAGATTCTTTGAAATTTCTAGAAATGTACTCACTTCTCTGGATTTTCTCCTGTGAAACCATTAATGTAAAGGTTAATGAACTTCTGGTTTTTTTTTTTTTTTTTTTTTTTTTTCATTAATGTGTCTTCTGTTCCTGGAATTAATTCCGTGTTTAGTACTATGAAGGATAGAAAGAAAATTATTTTTTTTCTTTTCTACACAAGCCAATGTTCTCTTTAGTCTTTCCCTTGTCATTGGTTTGTGTTAGTAACTGACTTCAAGTACAGAAGTGAAACCAAGTGAGTTATTTATTAATTATATGATGTACATATCAGCACTTTTTTTTTTAAATATAAAGACAAACTATCAAAATTCTGGAATGGTAAAACCAGAATAAGCTCAATGATACCATATATTCATGTATTTACCTTATGAAATAATTCATGTGTTTTCATTATTCAATCAACTAGTGAAATGGACAGTGATATGGCAAAGTGTATACTTGAGTTGAATTCATACAAACAAGAAATCAATAACATAAGTATTCTCTATAATTATTTTATACCTAATACAAATTTGGGAAATTAATATCTGTCAAAAGACAAAATCACAACAAATTTAGTTTAGAGACCTTAATTGGCTTTTATTTGTGATTCTAGAATTGGGCAATACTTGATTGATAAAATAGAATGAGTATTCTGATGAACCAAGTGGGGAGTTTAGCAAAAACAGAGAAGAGCTGAAGAAAGCAAAAACATAGGAGCAAAAGTGGATTGACTATGTGAACATTATTTGTAAAGGTTAACGTAGAGAGGACTTCCTACCCACACTCACTATATTTGGTCTGTTTAGGGATTTTGCTATTTTCACTCTCATTTCTCTGAAGGTCAGATAAACAACTTAGTTTTGGCTTAGTAGCATGGAGCCTAAGCATGAGTAATTCTATTTTGTTTTGATGAGTTGGGTCTCCTGTGGGAGCTCAGTTGAAGTCAATGACTTCTTACAATTTTTATTTAACCTATACATGGAAAACCCAGTCCTTTATAATTTTCTTAACCCATTTATTTTTCTCTCTCCTTCCTTGTTTTGTAAGGTGTAATTTAGGTGATCCATACAGAAAAATGGCCACCTTCTTTCTCTATTAATCTTAATGTCTTTGTACACACAGAAGCAAATATATTTTATTACCCATAAGTCACTAGAATGACCTTGACCATGAATGCATGGGTGGTGTGCAGAGGACAGAGTCCCACGTGTGATTAAAGTCTGGGAACCATGCTCCAATAGTGAAAGAAAACTTTTGGGTATTTAAATGTTCAACTTTTGTAATAACTTTTTTTCTTTTCACCTGAAATTATCCACTTCATTAACTTACAAGATGCTGCTTCTAAAATACTGTAAATAATTTAGTGGTTTACACTGATTGAGGAATAGTCAGAACAGCATTCTCACACAAATCCAGAGAGCATTTTCAGTCTTGGTTGAGGGGAAAAAAGCTTTTAGTAAAGGAACAGTATTAAAAATCTTTAGAAAGAATTTTCTTTGGTGTTCAGGAGAATCAGATATTCATACTCCCTCCTCATATCTGTTTTTCAAAAATCTTCTTCATGATCTGTGGTCATATATAACAGATAAAGCAATTCTTCTAGAGTAAAATATTAATTAAACTGGAGAGGCATTGGCTAAATTAATGGTTCTCCTCTTCATACTCACAAGAAAAGTTATAACACCCTCTTAATATCCAGATTTATTTTTTTCTATTTACATAAATTTATCTGTATTTTATATATAATTTATCTGCACAATTTAAGTGCAATGATTTACATGTCTTTTTCTCCATTTGTTATTTTTCTTTCTATTTTCAAAGAGAGTAAAATGGGCTTCCCTTAAACTCCCATATTATTGGCCTGAATAAAATTGACAGACAAATTACCAGGGGAAGGATCATTTTAATTGGATGTCACACATGGGAATCTCATAAATATATGAAACTCAAAGAAGGGCAAGACAATTGAAGCTTTGGTAAAATTTTGAACTACGGAAAGGAGATTAGGATTTCTTGTGGAGATAAATTACAGGAAGGCAAGGGGAGGAAATGTATGGTCAGTACAGATTATCATTAATGTTAAGAGGGTAAAATCTCTGTGATTATGAAAATTAGGAGCACATCTCTTTCTGACATAGATACCTTTCTTTAATGAAAATTTCTTTCTCAAATATAAATTTCCTTTATAAAGGGCAGTTTATTAGAGCCACTACTGTGTCTGCATCTTCTTAATCTAACCTGCTCAAAATGTGCCAACTAAGTATATTGGGAGTGGTACATTCTGGTCTCCCACAATCATATTTTGAAGTGGTCTCCTGATCCCAGTGGGAGCTTAGAACATGATACCCAACATCTGCCACTTGAGTAGGCTGGTTAATTTGAATTGAAGGACATCACAAGGACTTCAGGAACAAAATCCCTCAGACTTTCTTTTATGTTCCTATCTCCCATTCCACTTACCCTTCCAAAGCAAGTCATAGAATCCAGGTTCCTTCCTCTCTAAGATAGGGCATAAAAATTGGAGAACTCCTCCCCGCAGAGCAAGCTATAACACCTGCAATGGTCATGCTTCATGCTCTCCTTTGTCCCTCGAAGACTCTCATTCCACAGAATGCTGCCCCTTGCCTGGAGGAAGAAATGCTACATAGACCAAGAAGAATCTGAGCAGATGGGCCTTGTTGTGTTCCCACCCCTACCTCCCGGTTTATTGCCATTATATCATAATTTTGCCCAATTTCAGAAATGTTACTATTAACTGCTTCGTTTTTCCTCCAGGAGAAATTTCTTTAGTTGAGCTATTCTAACTCTACAACTGTGTAAAGAGTTTATGTGTGTGTGCACACTTGTGTGAGTGTGTGTGCATGCACACATGTGTATGTATGTGTGTGTGACTGGAGTGGAACAGAACCTTGTCTTACCCATTTCTCTGAACCAAGAGGAAACATTTCCAAAATAATCCAGTGATTATGTCATGTCACCCAAAGATCCCACATGTTGAGTGGATGGGATTTGTGGTTTGTTCTCTTAAGGAGAATTTGATTATGTTTAATTTAAGGAAAGAATGAGCAAAGGAATATTTGGGGAGTAGAAAGAAACATTAGAAAAGAGATATGCCCATCAAATATTTTATCTATTTTGTCATATTTCCCAACCTCCTTACAGAGAGGCATAATTTTATTACTAAGTCTGGACTCTGATCCCTGGTGTGGAAGATATATATCAGGCCAGGCATCAAAGTTTTTCTCCTGTTTTTTAAAGATTACATGTTACTTGTGGTACAATTGTACATGTTGGAGTTGCAAAAAAAACCCCAAAACAACAACTGTTTGTATGGAAATGGGTTTGTAAAATACCAGAATATAAGCCTATCAAGCTTGTCTAATACACCTTAGTACACCTAACTTTTACTAAAAATTACAAGTAAATTTTCAAATTAAAAAAAAATCATGTAGCCCCTTTTACTTACTGCAGTGATACAAAACTGGTAATTTACTAAAGCAAAGAGCAAAAATTTTAAGTAGAAAATTTTATAAATCTACCCTGGAATTATGAAAAAAGATAAATTTGTAAAATATTGAATGGAAGAAGTAAGTAATAATTTGTGTCAGTGGCATAATAGCTATCAGAAAACTTACAAGATTTAGAAAATTTTCTGGAGAATAAATAAATAGTATACATGTAAAAGAAAAAAGGACATTTCACCAAAAATACTGACAAAATATCATCTAGAAATGTATAAAAGAATTATATATACAATATATATATCAAATAGTAACTTTTTATAAATACAATATTCAATTTAGTTTTAATCTGGAAAATGCTAATAGATAAAACTCTTTTCATTTATCTTATTAGCAAAAACAAACCAAAACAAAACAAAAACAAAAAAAGCCCAAGATTTTCAATGTTGGTAAGGACATGATGTTTTTAAGTTAATACACTGTCATTGAGCCTACCACATCCTGGCACTTGGGATATAGCAGTAAAGAACACAGAAAAAAAAAAAATCTAAGCTTAATAAGTTAATAAAATTATTACATTGCATAGTTTGTTAAAAGGAGAAAACTGTCAAGAAATGAAGCAATAAAAGAAAGCAGGCGAAAGAGTGACCAATGGTGGAATAACAAATCTCATTTTTATTCATCCAAGGCAATGTTCCCAATATTGAACAACTGCCTTGGCTATTTAGAAGAGTTGTGGGCTGCTCATAGCACTGGAGGGAGCTCTGAGGCCTCCTCCTACACCAAGTGGTGCTCTTTTAATTGCTGGCTCAGGGGGTCCTGAAGAAGAGGAAGAAGTAGCGGGGCTCAGACTGAGTGTATTTACTATACACATATGAAATTATTTCCTTATTTTAAGAAATGTTTGATCATATCAGAGACTGTTGGCTTAATATTAGCTTCATTTTGAACTTTGAAAACATCAGCTATCTTAATATGAAAAATAATAGAATGTGCACAAACATAAACACATTAAAAGTTCATTTATATCATGAAACCATGCACATACACCTGAGAACACATATTTACACTCATTCACTTTACATATACAATTAAAGATTATACACAGATAGGCATATAAACATACATAATTGCCTATTGAGACACATACAAAATTGATGATGTTTGAATCTGGGAGGCAAAGGGAAATATGAAAGACAATTTTAGTTTTTAACTAAGATATCATTATGGTCTTGTATTTCTATAAAGAATTTTGTATTTTATCATTTGTCTTGTTTAAAATGTAAATCTATATTGCATACATTTTAACATGATGTTTGCTATTTTGAGGGAGGAAATATGTTAAGAGAACCCCGGATTTAAAATCAAGCAAAATAAATGTATTCTTCCTATTCTGTTGTCAGAACTGTTTTTAAGAGTCAGAGAATACTCCAGGAAAGCAGAAATGGCTGAGCATAAATTTTCTGCAAAGTGGTTGCTTTTGCCACATATCAGTGGCACTCCAGTCCTGGATGTTTTGTTTTCAATGCAGGCTGTGGTGTGGTTTGTAGGTCATCAAATACAATGAACATCTGGTCTTTCAAGTGTAGAGAATCCTGCAGAGATTAAAGGGTGCTTTGCTGACAAATATTTTATGCAAAATGTCTTAGATACTGTCTTAACTAGGACATGACATATTTTTCATGGCACTTCTGCATTTATTCATATTTAAAAATTCTATAACCATCATTAACCTTTATGAGCCCAGCATGTGATATGCAAATCAAGATCTGAAAAGGAAAACAGATTTGGACTTGTTAAAACATTTTCTACTTTTCCTGTTGTGGTTACTATCGCCATTTCTTTGCTTTCATTTGGGGAAATTTGTTCTTTGTGTATTTGTGCATGTGCACGCACATGTGTGTGTTTGAAATAAACATAAGAAATATTACATTTATGAATGATATAATAGATGTAAAATTTATCCCTTTCATGTCCTGTGATAATCCTTAAATTAATGTTTCTAGGGTTTAAATTTCCTACTTTCTAGTCTGTAAAATGGAATCAAATGTCAAGCAAGAAGAGAAACTCACTTTAAGATGCTCTAGGACTTTATTGTTAAGAAAATAAGAGATCTTAGAATTAACTTTTATACCTGAATAAAATGGAAGTTCTTAAAGATATGGTGATTTGCCCATACTTGCATAGAAAAACAAAGACTACACTCTCTTCAGCAAAGGAGAAGAATCCAGACCCAAACTGAGGTGTGTAAATTTATCAATACAATTCTTTTATAGAAAAAACAGTTTAGAGAAAACCACCCCTTATTTGTAGAAAATAATGTCATGATAAAAATAAAAGGTAAAAATTCACATAAAATGTTATAATCACAAATGCCTTTAGTAAATTATTTGTGGTTTCTCCCATACATAAAATTACAATGTAATGCCCCCAAACTTAGTTGTGCTTGAATGAATAAAACATGTTATTTGTTAATCCATTCATGGGTTGATGGGCATTTGGGTTGCTTCCACAACCTGGCAATTATGAATTGAGCAGTAATAAACATTCTGATGCAAATGTCTTTGTGGTAAAATAATTTTTCTTCTTGTGCGTAGTTACCTAGTAACAAGACTGTGGGATCAAATGAAAGGTTAACTTTTAGTTCTTTGAGTATTCTCCATACTTCTTTCCACAGAGGTTGTATTAGTGTTGCTATACCACCAGTAGGGTGGTTAATAAAATATCTTATGCCTTTTTTTTTTTTTATTTTAAGAGAGAGTCTCACTTTATTGCACTTGGTAGAGTGCTGTAGCATCACAGCTGACAGCAGCCTGCAACTTCTGGATTTAGGAGATTCTCCTGCCTCAGCCTCCTGAGTAGCTGAGACTACAGGCACCCGCCACAACACCCAGCTATTTTTTGGTTGCATTTTGAACTCACCACCCTTGGTATATGGGGCCAGCGCCCCACTCACTGAGCCACAGGTACCACCCCCTTATGCCAGTTTTGTCTTCATTGGTTTTAGACAAGCTTTTATTACTTATCATCATTATTCTGGAAAATTTCAACATTTTATTTTATTCTTTATGAGTTTCTGTCTAGATATACATGTCTTTAACATGTTTTCCTGCTTGGCCTTTGGTGAACCATCTAAATGTGAAGACACTTAAAGTCAGAAATATTTTCATCTACAATGTACTGCCCTAAATTTTCTCTGCTTTCTATTGCACAGATGTTAGAACTTTCAGTTTTGTGATCTATGTCACTAACCTTTTCTATTACATTTTTCATCTGTTTTACTTATTGCTGAATCTTCTGGGAGATTTTTAAAATTTTAAATTGCAGGTAACTTATAAGTGGACTCCCTTTTCCAGATATTCTATCGAAGTTTTATTCATTGGAATTGCACTTTAATTTATAATAACTTTCTCTAATTGCACTCCTTTATGCAATTTAATTGCATAAATTTTTCTGGATTTAAGATGCTTCTGATTCCTGCTATCATGTCGAATACAACAGTATTATGGTTGTGTCCTCAGATCCACAGATTCATGTTTTGATGGGAACAGTGCTCTCATTGTTCATGGTTGTTACGACCACGTAAACGATCACCTGAGACATGGATTCACAGTACACACTGCAAGAGGCGAGGCTAACCATAGATAGCATGGAGTACTTCTGGCAGAGTCCTTTTATTAAGAAGATACATACTAGGTATTAATAGAAAGATTAGTGGGCAAAGACATGCAGGGGCTGCATGCTCGGGAAAATGATCTCATAGATCTCATAGAGTATGTACTCAAGGAAATGATCTTCAAGGGTGGTAAGGAAATGACTTTCAAAATACTGAATGCAATTTTTCTCCACTAATCCTTTAAGGAACTGTCATAAAATGCTTAATGTTTAACA
>CAUYPK010167167.1:0-10119 GCA_963574355.1 Loris lydekkerianus
AAGGAGGCTGAGATGGGAGGATCACTTCAGTCCAGGAGTTAGGAGCTGCAGGGAGGATCACACCACTGCACTCTGGGCTGGGTGACAGAGAGAACTTGTCTCTAATATAATCATACTAATAATCAAAGAAAATGATCAGAAGGAGAAAATGTATTTACTTTTAATTAAGTGGAAGTAGGTCATCATAAAGGTTTTCAGTCTCATCATCTTCATAAGAAGTAAGCTGAGGAGAAGGAAGAGGACGAGTCGGTCTTGCTGCCTCAAGGATGGTGGTTCATCTGCTAATTTTTCAAATTGTCGCTAATCACCTCAACCTTCAAATATATTTTTTTTTAGAACCTTCAAATATTTTTATTGAAAAGAATCCATGCATAAGTGGACCCACATAGTTCAAACTTGTGTTCTGGAAGGACCAACTGTATACTCATGAAAAATATATATATCCACACCAAAACTTGTGCACAAATGTTTATAGCTGCATTATTCGAAACAACCACAAGGTGGAAACAACCCAATGTCCACCAGCTGATGAATGGGTGAACAAAATGTGGTATAAAAATGTAGAAGATGATTATTTGGTCAAAGGAAATGAAGTACTGATGCGTGCCACAGCAGGGACAAAACCTAAAATTATTGCACTAAGTGAAAGAATCCAGTCATGGGGATATATATTATGTTTCTGTTCATATGAAATGTCTGTAATAGGGAAATCTGTACAGACAAAAAGTAAATTAGTGGTTCCTTAGAGCTTGGAGGTAGAATAGGGTTGAGAGGTATAGCTAAAGTATATGATATTTTTATTTTTTACTTAAAACGTTTTATTGAAAAATTTTGTACTTTTTATTTATTTATTTATTTTGAGACAGAGTCTCACTCTGTTGCCAGGCTAGAGTGTTCTGGTGTCAGCCTAGCTCACAGCAACCTCAAATCCTGGGTTCAAGCGATCCTCCTGCCTCAGCCCCCCCATGTAGCTGGGACTACAGGTGCCTGCCACAGGCCTAGCTATTTTTTTTTTTTTTAGTACAGATGGGTTTCACTGTTGCTCAGGCTGGTCCTGAGCTCAAGCAATCCACCCATTCTGGCCTCCCAGAGTCCTAGGATTACCGAAGTGAGCCACCACACCCAGTCAAATTTTGTTTGTTTTATTAAAAGAGACAGGTTCTCATCATGTGGTCCAGGCTGGACTGCAGAGGTTATGCACAGGTGTGATTATGGTGTACCACAGCCTTGAACTCCTGACCTCAATCTATCCTCCTACCTCAGCCTCCCAAGTAGCTCGGATCTGGCACTCCCAGGCAGGGGTGGCGAACAAGTTCGACTACGCGCTCGGAGATCGCTCCTCAGAAGCAGCATAACAAAATCCAAACTTGGCAAAGAGCCACAGTATACAAAATAATGATAAGAGGCAAAGAGCCGAAATTCATTTTGGCCAGGAGCCGCATGCGGCTCTAGCCGCGTGTTCGCCACCCCTGCTCCCAGGCATGTGCCATTGTGCCCAGCTTATATGAGGTTTCTTTTTGAGGTGAAAAAAATGTTCTAAAATTGACTGTGGTAATTGATGACTCCATACTGAACCTCAGAGTCAAAGCAGTCTATAATAGACATACTCTTATTTGACAATGTGAATGTTACTTTCTTTGCATTATTATTATTATTATTATTATTGCTTAATACTTCATTGCAGCAATTGTCTGATTTCTTTTCCGAATGTATTTGTCTTCCTTCCTTCTTTGTGAGGTTTTGTTTCTGGTCCCTATCTTAAACATTGTTATTGCTGTTAAAGTTTAAGCGTTTTTAATTTTGTGAAGGCAAAAAGTGGAAGCCTAATGAAAACATGCATATGTGAAAATTAAAAAAAAAAAAATTGACTGTGGTGAAGGTGCACATATCTGTGAATGAACTAAAAATCATTCTATTGTACGCTTTAGGTGAATTGTATGGTATGTGAATTATATCTCAATAAAGCTGTTAAAGAAAAGAGGAAAGTTGATATGAAAAAGGCTGACAATATTTTGGCATGAATAGATCATCCAAGACTCACAGGCATTGCTGGAGGGAGTGTAAATTGGTACAACCACCCAGGAGAACTGCTTGGCAGTAACTACTCAGGTTGCAAAAATATCCTATGACCCAGAAATTCCATTGCTGTTAGTTATATATTGAGCGCAATGTGTCCATAAGCCCCCTAAAAGACATGTTCCAGAATGTTCCTATTAATACTATTCATAATAGCTCCAATCTGTAAACCACCTAAATGGCTGCTGGGGAATGGAGAAACCTGTTTTGGTACATTCCCAAATGGAATTCTCTGCCATGGTGAGATTGAATGATCTACAACCACACACAACACCTGGGATGAACCTCACAGACAGAATGTTGAGTGGAAGTGGCCTGATACATAAGACCGCATACTACATGATTCTATTTATCTTCATTTATGTTGAATCACATGCTGTGATTTTGTTTGGCAGGAAAAGCTAACCCATGCCATTGGGAATTGGGATAGGGTTTTTGTGGGTGTTGTTATGGTTTGAGGTAGAGTCTCACTCAATTGCCCTGGGTAGAGTGCTGTGATGTCATAGCTCACAGCAACCTCAAACCCTTGGGCTCAAGCAATCCTCTTGCCTCAGCCTCCCAAGTAGCTAGGACGCCGGGTACCCACCATAACGCTAGGCTAGTTTTTCTATTTTTTAGTAGAGATGGGATTTTGCTCTTGCTCTTGGATATACCCCCTCCAACCCGGGAACTGGCCTCTAGACTTCCTTAGTACTGACCATCTATTAATCTCTGTTGTCCCAAAGACCCAGAAGTTTCATTGATGCTGCCATGCTGACAGACCCACTCCTTGGATCTGTAGCTACTTTCTTTGATATCTTTGGATTAGAGAAAGGTAATCTCCCTATTCTGATATTACTGTGCTAAGGCAAGGGTCCCTCACACTGGAGTTGCTTGTCCTAGGGTCTCAGCTCAGTGAGAGGATTCTTCCACCTGAGCAGGAATCCTTTCTTGCCTCGTGTGGGCTGGGAGGTGAGGGCACACCCAGCTGTTTCCAGAATGATCATCTTTGCTTTCTGGCCTGGACCCAGATCTGGACCAGCTCTGGATATCAGGCCCCTCCTCTCTCCAGAACCTGGGCCTTAACCTCATGTGAGTGCCACTTGTCAAACATGTTTACATGTGTCTAAAGCCCAATAGTGGACCACATGAGGTCCTGGTCACTCCCCCAAAGAGAAGATGTCAGGATGATCCAAGACAGGCATTAGAATTTCAAATCTGGCTCAGCTAAGATGCTTTCCAGACCTTGGGCAGCGCTTGTGGCTCAGTGGGTAGGGCGCCAGCCCCATATACTGAGGGTAATGGGTTCAAACATGGCTTGGGCCAAAGTGCAACAAAAAAATAGCCGGGCGTTGTGGCAGGCACCTATAGTCCCAGCTACTGGGGTGGCTGAAGCTACTCCTAAGCCTAGGAGTTGGAGGTTGCTGTGAGCTGTAATGTCACTGCACTCTACTGAGGGTGACAAAGTGAGACTCTGTCTCTAAAAAAAAAAAAAAAAAAAAAAAAGATGCTTTCCAGACCTCTTTACTGTCATCATCATCATCATCATCCTTTTTTTTGAGACAGAATCTCTGGCTTTTACCCTGAGTAGAGTGCTATGGCGTCACAGCTCACAGCAACCCCAAACTCTTTGGCTTAAGCGACTCTCTTTCCTCAGCCTCCCAAGTAGCTGGGACTACAGTTGCTCACCACAATGGCTGGCTATTTTTTGGTTGCAGTTGTCATTGTGGCTTAGCAGGTCCAGGCCGGGTTCACAGTCTGGTCTTTGTGGGGCTCTGCACCCCTCAGAACTATGTTTCCTCAGTACCTCCAGGCCTCCAGACCTTTGCCTCTGCTGTTCCCTCTGCTAGGCACATGCTTCCCCCTTCCCCTTCCCTTAATCTGCTGCCCTGGCCTGTACATCTGAGTAACCTCTGCTTGTTCTTCAGGCTTCAGCTTAGATGTCCCTCCTTCCCTGTCCCCTAAGTCTGGAGTAGTCTAGTCTCTATGTCCTCACAGCCCTCTCTGTCCCCTAGTTACACACTGCATTATTGAGGCCTGTTTACTTGTCAGGCTCTCTACCAGCTTGTGGGGACAAACTTTCCTTGCACAGGGACAGGGATGAGAACAGGAGGCTTTCAATGCCACATAAAGAACTTGAACTTGTCCTAAGGGTGATAGGGAATCAATGACCTTTGAAGTAGTGGGGTGACATGACTCACAGCTCCTCTGGCTTTGTGTCTCTCCTTCCTACTCAAAATGGACTTCCCAGAACAGAGCTGGTCCCAGTGACAGATGCTCTTCATGTGCCCATAAGCAGCCAAAAACTTGGTCTGACTGAGAAAGGGGATATGGAGACCTGGTGCATCACGGGTGTCATTGTGGTGGCAGCAGAAGACAGTGGATGTGTATCAAAATCCAGGTGTTTGAAGGGATTAGGGTATTGATCCTCAAAAAAAGAAGTGCTTACACCCCTTCTGCAAACCTCTGGCCGCTTTTCATCTTTTCAGCCTGAGTGCGTAAGTCTCTTCTTTCCTCTTTGACAGCAGCCTGAGTGACGCACTAGTCCAGACACTCTCTCCCAGCCTGTACTGCTATGTCCTTGATGGGTGCTCTGAGATTGTGTTAAGCTCCCCCAGAAGTTGCCTCCCCAGGTAGGAAGGGAGAGAGGAGTCCAGTGCTAGGGCATGGGCTCTAAATGGTGAAGGCCATGTCTGGTGCATGTGGCCCTGCTGGATTCTGCTGTGTTGTATAGGGTCCAGGAATGAGCAGGAACGAGCAGCAGAGAATAGGGGACCTTTCCCACCTCTAGTCTGAGGCCCTAGTCAGGGGCTAAGATCTGTTTTTGCCCAGATACTCCTGGTTCCCCAGGACGTCTCCCACTCCAGGTCTTAGCCTTTGGATTCTATCCTTCTGGCCAGGGCAGACTATGTCTGTCAGAGACTAAGCTTGGCTTTGGCACCTGAAAGCTCTGGGTTCAAGTCCAGCAGCCAACACTCTCATTCTCTCTGTTTCATGTATTCATGAAACTTCCCTTGACTCCAGGTACTCATTGCCTGATGGTGATACAGGCAACGGAGTGAGGTCAAGCTGGTCCCCATGTTCAGAAAGTTCTTCTGAGGGTGAGAGAGAGACAGCCCCAGGGCTGGCTTAGGGTGTACTGTGCTCTAGTGGACAGACTCAGGGCCATGCAGACCAGAGTAGGCAGGGATGGCTTCCTTGGGGAGGGAATTCCCTGGCGAGCTTGAAGAATGAGCTAGAACTTGCCATGAAGCAAGTGGGAAAGGTCCTCCAGGGAGAGGGAAGAGCTGGTACAAAATCCTGGAGGTGGAAAGCAGCCTGGTGACATTTAAAATAGCAAAATTGTCTAGGTGTAATCCTAGCTCACGCCTATAAGGAGTAATCCTACCTCACTCTGGAGGCCGAGGTGGATGGATTGCTTGAGCTCAGGAGTTCAAGACCAGCCTGAGAAGATCGAGAACCCGTCTCTAAAAAATAGCTGATGTTGTGACAGGTGCCTGTGATCTCAGCTACTTGGGAGGCAAGAAGATCGCTTAAGCCTGAGAGTTTTAGGTTGCTGTGAGCTATAAAGTGAAACTCTGTCTCAAAAATAATAAATAAATAAATCAAATAAATAAATAAATAAATCAAAATACCAAAATGCCAGTCATACAGTGGTTGATGCTTTCAAGGACACGAGCCTAGATCAGCCAGATGTATGTTAAAGTCTCTCAGTGGGAGGTGGGAAGGAGGCAGGAGGCTGCCTGGGGTTGGGAGGAATATGCCACCCTTTGGGTTGGCCCCAGCCAAGAAGGTCCAGGCCCCACCTCAGAGCTCTTCTGGGGTCTTCCTCCCCTTCTGCTTCTGGTCCCACTGCTGGATCTTCCTAGGCAGTGTCTCTGCCCAGAACCTCATTCGGGCTTCCCTTAGCTTCTGCCTGACCCGTGGCACCCGACTGATCTCCAGGTATTGTTCCGATTGGTCGAATTGGGGCCAAGGAGGCAGCCCCTCACTATTGGGGTTCCTAGGTGGGAGGAATGAATGAGGACCAAGGCCTTTTGCGCTGTCCCCCATGTGAAGATCTGAGTGTCCCGGGCTCACACCCAGCCATGCCCACCCATTCACTCACTCACCCTGTTCGGGCAAACTGGGTCCACTGGGCCATCATGGTGAGGCTCAGCTGCTTCTCATCCTCTGTGGCCTCTGGAAAGGCTTGTGAAAGAAACAGACCTGAGTCAGAGTCACATGGGGCCTGGAGGGAACCCAGGACCTCTGGTGCTGAACAGAGCCCTCTGCTCCTGCAAGCCCTGCCCTGACCCCTTGGAGTCTGGCAGCCTAGGGATGACATGTCCGTCTCTCTGTCCTCACCCAGCAGGGAGCTCTCGTCCATGAGGAAGGGACCCCCAAACATGAATGCAGTCTCAGCCCCATGATCAGCCTTCACCCAATCCGGTTTGAACTTCACAAAAGAACTGGGTCGATGCTGGAACTCATAGAAAAAGGTGGGGTTCCCACAATCTGCAGAGAACAGGATTGGAGTTAGGCACCCACAGCCCAGTTAGGTCCTGCCTTAGGCAGCATAAGCTTATCACACCAATACCAATGATGATGACCTTGACACAGTGATGAGCGGCAGGTCTCTGCTGAGCACTTGCTAAGTGTCAAGCATCTCCCATGTGCTTTGTGTCATCATTTATTTCATCCTTATAACAACTTCATGGCTTAGATTCTATTATCATCTCCATTTCTGAAAGGAGGAAACTGAGGCAGCAGGGGTTGGGTATCTTGCCACCAGTCTCGGAGGAAACAAGACTTTTTTTTTTTTAATTTTATTTATTTATTTATTTATTTATTTATTTATTTATTTATTTATTTATTTATTTTGAGACAGAGTCTCAAGCTATCCCTGGGTACAGTGCCGTGGCATCACAGCTCACAGCAACTTCAAACTCTTGGGCTCAAGCGATTCTCTTGCCTCCGTGTCCCAGGTAGCTAGGATTACAGGTGCCCACCACAACACCCGGCCATTTAAATTTATTTATTATTATTTTGTTGTTGTTGCGGTTGTCATTGTTGTTTAGCAGGCCCGGGCTGGGTTCGAACCACTAGCCTCAATGTATGTGGTTGGCGCCCAACACACTGAGCGACGGGTGCTGCCCAGAAACAAGACTTTTATCCCAGGAGAAGCACTTAAGAGAAAGAACTCCCTGGTCATTTGAATGAAATCTTGAGAAATAGTGATGGGCTCTGCTGGGTGACCTCTGGCTAGTCACTGTACCTCTCTGAGCCTCAGTTTTCTCCTAAACAAAGGGCCCTGACAGAGACACTTCTCTTTGCTGTGATGTTGAATCCCAGAGAAAGCAGAATTGAGAGAGCAGCAGGGTGTGGGTGGGGCACAAATCAGGGGAAACTGACCCTACGGAAGCCATAGCCCCTGTGATGACTCAGCTGCGAGGTCAGAGTGGGAAACTGGCCAGGGATAGGCTTACCTCGGAGGTTTCTTGAGAAATTCAAGGTCTGGAAGGTGACCAATATGTCAGCCATCAATTCTCGGAAGGCCTTGGGTTGTGCATCTGAGTCTCTGTCTATGTATTCATCTATGATGGGGGCTGTCATTTCATGGGGTACATCCTGGGGCAGGGGGACAGGCATAGGCCTACTCAGTTCCTACAGCTGTGGCTGAGCCTCCCAAGAAGCCCCACACCCTCCATCATGGCTTCTCTCCTGGTTAAGGCTCATGTTCCAGGCGGCCAGCTGCCTCTCTGCCTACCTGGGAGTCGTAGGTGGTGCTGAGCAAGCTAAGCTCAGGTTTGGAGTTAGATCTCAGCTCTGGGACCACTGCCTGGCTATGTGACCTCTGACAGTTTGGCTGAGTCTCTCTGAAAGTCAGTCCTTGACTAGCAGGGTTGTTTGGCTTCATGAGTCTCAGCAGGGGGTGTGGCCTGGAAGCAGGTGCTCCATGTTCAGTGGACGTTAATGGGGACATAAGTGAGAGAGCAAATGATGGGGACTCCCCACAGCTGCAGAAAGTAGCGATGAAGTTATGTGAGTGTGAAGGCCTCTGGGGCTTCCAAAGAAGGGAAAGGCTCAAACATCAAGTACCTCCTGGGTACCAGCTTCCAGGTAGACTCTTCAGATTCAATATTTGTCTCATTCTCACAACAACTGAGTGGGTGGAAAGGATCACATCCATTTCTTGGTGAAGAAATGGGCTCAGAGGTGTTAGGACACCTGGACAAGTGGGAAGAGCTGGGATTGGACCCCAGGCCCACCTGGCTCCATATCTGACAGCTGAGGCCCTGGGATCAGACAGAGCTGGTTCAAACTCCATCCCTTACCTATTGTGAAAGTTTGAGCCTCAGTTTCCTCATCTGTAACTTTACAGAGTTGCAACGAGGATTGAAGAAGATGGATGCCTTTCCTAGTGCTCAGCACACACACCATCCTTGGCACAGAGTCTGTGCTCACTCTTGTTTGTTTGTTTGTTTGTTTTTTATTGAAACAGAATCTCAAGCTGTCACCCTCAGTAGAGTGCAGTGGCATCACAGCTCACAGCAACCTCAAACTCTTGGGCTTAAGTGATTCTCTTACCTCAGCCTCCCTAGTAGCTGGGACTACAGGTGCCCACCACACACTCAGCTATTTTTTTATTGTAGTTGTCATTGTTGTATAGCAGGCTCAGCCCAGGCTCAAACCTGCCAGCCTCGGTGCATGTAGCTGGTGCCCCACTCACCGAGCTACGGGTGCCGAACTAGAGTCTGTGCTCATTAATGGGCACTCTCTACCCTGACAGTGGTGGTGGTGATGATGATAATTTTCCTTTGAGAACTACATTGACTCATGTCCAGGGGATTCCTATTGTTTAGCAGTTGGACCCAAGGGGTGTGGTGATATGTGGGGGGCTGTGGGTGCCGGGAGTGGGAGCAGACTCTGTGCTGGGAAGGATGTTCACTGGTCACCTCCCTCTTGCCTCTTGTCTCACCAGACTGATCAAGAAGGGCCTCAAGATGTCCATCATGTCCTCCTGGCTCATCTGCTCCATCTTATCCAGTAAACCCCAACCCTGTAGAGACACACCAAAGCCCTTTCTGCAGAGCCGGACTCCTGTCTCCAACCCCACTCCCAGCCCTGGGCAGGAGAGTGTTCCCAGCCCTGTGCCCATAAATTCATTACAGAGCCAGGCGTGGCCAAATTCACAAGGCCACAGATCCAAATTGAGATAAGCCTCAAATTGAATCCAGCCTGGGCAAAACCTGAACAACAAAGTAAGACCTGGTCTCTTTAAAAAAGAGACAGACAGACAGAAGATGACAACCCACAGAGTGGAACCAGAGTGGGACAAACATTTTCAAATTTGCTAATCAGATATCTGATAAGGAACTGGTATCCAGAATAAATAAAGAATTCCTACAACTTAATAAACAAAAGGACAAATAATCCCATTTAAAAATGGCCAAGGATTTGAATTTCTCCAAAGAAGCTGAAAAATGAACCAAAAGACCCTGAAAAGATGCTCAACATTTTTAGCCATTAAAGAAATGCGAATCCCCTTAACCAAGTGACCAAAGTTAACAGCACCAATAATGAGACAAACCAACATCATGTAGCTCTTGATTCATCAGAGCAGTCCACACATCACTCATCTCCCATTCCTGCCAAAAACGCACCACCAGAATCTAATCGAGGTATCCATCAGGCAAACCCACACTGATGGACCTTCTAATAAATAATTATCTTACCCTTTTTAAAACTACCAATGTTACTAAAAACAAAGGTATCTCTTCCAGATTGAAGGCAACAAAAGAGACAACCAAATGAATGGCTCACTCTTGGACTGGATATCCACCAGGAAAAAATTTTACTACAAAGGACATTATTGAGATAATTAGCAAAATTTAAACATGAACTATAGATTACTCAATATCATTGTACCAGTGCTTAATTTCCTAAAAATACTACTGTCCTTACAAAAAAGAATGTCCTTATTTTCAGGAAAAACACACTGAATTATTCGTATTTAGGAGTAAAGACGCATGACGCCAGCAAATTGCCCTCAAATAGTCGGGGGGAGGAGAGATGTGTATG
>CAUYPK010167168.1:0-38007 GCA_963574355.1 Loris lydekkerianus
TATGGATCAGGCCAGACCTACTACCCTCTTTGTAAATAAAGTTTCGCTCAAATACAACCACACCCAGTGGTTTTACATATAGTCTGAGGCTTCTTTCTGCTTCCAACAGGATTGTTCCATCCTTGCAACCAAGAACATATGACCCATAAGCCTCCAATATTTTCCCTGCTTAAAAGTAACAGTTAAATTCTAACAGACTGTTAGAAATACTATCTTGAGTCCCATGTGCATGTCCTCTATCTGTTCTTGAAAGGGTGCAAGTATGTTTTTAAATGTTCAATTAATTAATCAATTTTCCTGAACTCTGAAACTGAGATAGGCATGCTTTCAAGACAAATCCCTCAATACATAAATTATGCATACATCAACCTAACCTAGGCAGGGTCCCAAGGCACCCACCTATAATTGAATCAATTTAGCTCATTACCACTCAAAAATATTTATTTAACACCATTCTTAGGGCTAAATGGGCAGTGATAAAATGAGTGCCAACAAAAATGGTAGCTGCACGGACAAAAGAAAGTAGCTATAACCTCACTACAAGGAACTCCACCAAAGAGAGCCTGTTTTCTTCCTCCTTCCATATTCTGAAGTTTCTTCTCTTCTTCTTTACTTGCCTCCTATGGCCACTTTTAAGTTCCACTGCTGAATGAACTACAGCAAAAAAGGCACTTCCACGGGAGGCCAGGGTCTCACATCTGGCTCTCTTTTGTCACTTCCTGGACTATTGTACTTATTAAACCAATCTTGACATTAGTTGTTTTCTTCTTTTACATAGGGGGAATTTCCTACCGGTTGAATGGCAAAGTTGTTATCTGCAGAGACCATTTCTGGATCTAAGGTCTCTGTTTCTAACGTTCTAACCTAATTAGGACACCTTGTTGCTCTGACTTCTTTTGAAATGTTCCCTGTACATTAAGACCTTATGATGTCAGTTGAGTGCGTTCTCCAAATAATATACCCACCTGGAAACTCAGAATGTAACCTTCATTGGAATTAGGACCTTGGCAGATGTAATTACGCTCTAGATTCAGTGGATCCTACATCTAAAGAGGGGTATGCAGGGATGAGACAGAAAAGTAGACCTGCACAGGGAGGAAGGCCATGTGACGAGATGGAGGCGGAGCCTGGACTGGCGTGTCTGTAAGCAAAGGAACATTAAGAATTGCCCTTTCTTAGAAAAGTGTATGTAATTACCAAGTTTTACAAACACTTTCAGGAGGTCCAAGGAGCAAGAGTGAGACCCCATTTCTAAAAAAAAAAAAAAAAAAAAAATAGAAAAACTAGCTAGACATTGTGCCGATAGCTACCAGAAGTGGCAAGAAAAGCATGGAGCAAACTCTCCCTCAGAACCTCCAAAAAGGAACTAATGTGGCAAACACCTTGATTTTTACCTTCTGGCCTCCAGAAGTATGAAAGAATAAATTCTGTTTTTTCAGCAGAATTACACCAATTTTGTGGTAATTTGTTACAGAAGCCCTAGGAAATCAGTGTATTCTATTAAATAATTGCAGTCTTCTAATTCTTTATGTGACTACAAATTGGACCATTGCTATCTGCTCTTTTGTCCCCCTCTGCTTCATAGATTGATATAATATTTTAGAAAAAATTACAATGGGCTCTTTGTTAAGTAATAAGTCACAGACCTTGAAAAAACTCAATTCTCCCCCCTTTCCATTTTTTTTTTTTTTTTAATCATAATGAAAGTTCTGCAGCTGCTAGAAAATAAAGTTTCTCAGCTGAATATGTTTTTTTTTGGAAAATACATGCTAAAGCTTCTGTTAGGAGTTTTTAGACCTGGCTGTCAAAAAAACTAAAGCTGTAGACCAAGATATGACCGTTTTCCAAAATCCCATTCTAGTACACTAAACACATACTTTTCAGTATAGACAATTAATATTATCTGCTTGGCTTCTGGATTCCAAAGCCGCATGATTCGTGTGGCCAGACAATTTACCCCTTGGAATTAGAGTCTCAAAGTAGGGTGTCTTCCCTTTCAAAAACTGGCTGAGTAGCTGGCTTTATTTTGAAATTTAAAATGACTAGTATTTATGGATGTTAACTCATATTCATTGGCAAGATAACATCAATTATGAAATGGATTGCTAAATGTCACTATTGTGCTTTACTCCCAAAGTAACTACATCCTATATACTTAGGAAAATATCATATAATTATAAAGTAATTCTGGGTTCTAGTAGATTACTTAGTAATTATACTTAATACTGTAGTTCCAATAGTGATTACTATGAAAGCTCATTATAAAAGGCAGAAACAGTCACATCTGTATTCTTAATTATATCTGCCACAATAGAAGTTAATGTTAATCGAAGTGATTTATAGTTATTATGGTAACTCAATTAAAACTATATACTAGTAGTGATAACCAGCCTTCAAAAGAACAAAGTGTCAAACTGGTACCAAAGAAGTTAAAGGAGCATCACCTCGGCCTAATTCTGTTTGGTTTTCTTTACTTGAGAAATGCATCCGGCATTCTTTCTCTGTGGGTTATTTGTCCTTAGCTCCCATGCACCTAGGACGGTATTGGATGTCCGGAAGTACAGCATTCCATAAATATGTACTAAATAAATGAATATATAGTATTTATTATTATCCACCTAGAATTAAATGATGAGACAGACACATTTAGAGTTATTCATAAGTGAATTGTGAGATTCTAAATGGATGCTTTTACTATTTTGGGGTCATTGACCCCTATGGGAATATGACATGAAAGCTCATGACCTTCCTTAGAAAAGTATATGTAATTACATAGTTTTGCGAACATTTTCAGGAGGTCCAAGGAACCCCTGCAGCCCATCATGGAACTCCAGTTAATAATAGTGACTCTGGAGAAGAGCTGCATTTTATGAACCTTACCATATACCAGTGGGTATTTGGGGGCTAGGAAAATTCCCAAGAGGATTGATGGTATATTGTTTCCCTAGTTATTTCTTTCTGTACCATTTGAAAGGCATGCAGAATAATCAAATAATGATTTCACTCATAATTTATTTTGCTTCACAATCACTCTGAAATTGGCCAACATAGTAAGTTATACCAAGTTTATGTCGCTGATAAGTAACAACAGAAAGCAGTCATTCTCAAACATAAATACACATCCCTTTAAACAGACAAGTGTGAGATGTACAATTTTTGGTTTGGGGGAGATATTTGGCTCTATTGCTGAAATCTTGTCCATAACACGTACCTGAATGCAGATATTCGTGAGATGACATATGTGTCAGCCATCATCCCCAATGGTGACTGAGTGACCTTGCCTATGACATGCAGAGTCCTGGGTCAGAGATTGGGTGGACACTGGAAGTACCTGCCAGAGGCCCTGCCCTTGAAAGAAATAATGGTAATGCTCAGGAATCATGAAGGTCAGCATCAGAGCACACCACCACAAGTGATCCTGAGGTCGATGGGAAAAACATGACGAAGATGTGAATAGCTGATAAACTTCAGAGTCAAGGTGGCAAAGAAATACAACCCACTTTACACCTCTCAACATTTTTCATTGTAGGCCTAAGAATGTGACTTCTGACAAGAATGAAATGATTCCAGAGGCCTGATTGAAATCTGAGTTACAGAAGCCTAAAAGTCTAAAAAAAATGTGCTATTAATTTCAGAAGACCTGAAAGTCAGACATATTTTGGAATCTCTCAGGGGACCCAAATACCTGGAACCTCAGAATATTTCTCAGACCCTTTCCCCTCATCTTTGTATGATTGAGGGTAGTCTCCATGCAAGTTCTGAGGGAGTTAACCTAGAACAGACACACCTGCTGTGTAAGTTATTACATCAACAGGGAATTACTCCCAGTCCCCATTCCTCAGCTCTGCAGTACGCTTCCTGCACCTTTCCTAATCTACATAATCACTTGTCAAGGTAAGTGATTTCTACCCACTTGTCAATGTTGTTGGTTTTTTTGACATTACCTAAAAAATTGGTTTAACATGTTTTAACTGACAAACTTTTCTGTGCAACTAGATACCACGGATAGATATATTTGATAGTCATTTCTCCCTCCCCGTTCTCTCCAAGTGCCTTCAGTGTCCATGATAGGAGCTAAGTTTCCCTGGAGAATTAAATTCATTACCTCTTTGCCTCACAGAAACTGGTGACACCTGAATACACAGATGTCCCCACTAGAACTTTTTCATCATATCTACAAAATCTGTTCTGAGAAGGGAAGTCTGTTCCCAGTGATAAATGTGTTTCTTACAATGGCTCTTCATCCCAAAGTACAACATTTTGTAAAATCTTTCAGCTCAAAAAAACACACATACAAAAATTAGAGACAATAATTTGTGTAAGCTGATTATCTTAAAAATGTCTATAGCTGGGCAGCACCTGTAGCTCAAGGAGTAGGGTGCCAGCTCTATATACCGGAGGTGGTGTATTCAAGCCCAGCTCTGGCCAAAAACTTCAACAACAATAAAAAATGTCTATAGCCATCTTTTGACCCAGTGGTAAACATATGGTTCTGGGCTTAAAAGTCAAACTCAACTTTCTCAGCATTTGACAATGGACAAATTGTTTCTACATTAGAATCATAAATGCTTAAAGTTGGAATTGTGCATCAGGTTCAAACACGTTTCTCTTTTATTTTCTACTCTCATTTTAGAAGTCTAAAGGTTGCTTTTTCTTTTCTCATTCTAATTTCCTATTCTGATATACTCAAATGGAACTCCCAGAGGCTTAAAGAGTACACACAATATTGTTTAAATGTTAATTTTTTAAAAACTGTAGCATACTGTAACTCTATTCAAGGGGAAAAATTACCCTGTAGAAACAATCCTTCACTTCCTTCTCCATCAAGCTGCAGTCAATGTCATCCTCCAAGGGTCTTTCTCTTCCCATGAGATATGACACACTGAAAGGAATCTGGAAAAACATGCAAGGAATACCTCCTGTTCTTATGGGTAGCAACCAAATTTGGGGGTTTTGGTAGGCCTAAGACAGTCAGGCAGTATTTCCTAAAGCAGACTCAGGAAGCCACACCTCACTTCCAGGTGGATGAACAAAAATGTTCTGATTTTGTGTTTCAAACCATTGTCAATTTAAAGCAGACATTTAACTTTTATTAAAATGTTTTGTCTTATTCTACTCTGACCTCTTACTCAATATTTACAACTAAAGTCACTTACATCATGGTAAAAGTTTCCTGAATTCAATCATTCAGTAAGTGCTCATTAGCAATTGGTTGGTCTCAGGCAGAGTTCTGGACACTGGTGACAGAGCCAGGGATGTCACACAAGCAGAGCCTAAGGAGGGCAGAACCATCTGCAGGGTGAGACTAGCCCAGAAACACCTCCTGAAGAGCAAACAATCTTGTCACCAAGGTCAAAGAAGACTTGGTCTGTCTTAACAATTATTATACCTGTGGAATCTTTAGCTTGCTCCAACAAAAGCTCTTAGAAACAATGGTTTTGTCGCATGTCTTCCTGTGTCTGGGAAAGGCTACAGCAATGTGCACATTATAAGCTCTTTCTGGTTTGGTCATTTAAATATTCTTTATTTTTAATTTTAAACAGGTAATACTTTCATATTGTTCAAAATTTTTAAATAAAAAGTATTTCATAGAATTTTTATTTTTTACCCCATCCACTCAATGTTTCCCTACTCACACAACACAGTCCCCTCCTCCATAGTGTGGCCCCTGTCATTGTACCTCTTTCAAAATCTCTTGATGCATATACAAATGAATACAAATGGGTTTGTAGTTTTCCTATCTCCCTCTTTTATTTTTTTATAGAAAATAATATCATTTATGTTTACTGTTCTGCTGTTTTCAGTTCACATTATTTCCTGGAATCTATTTTATGCTGATACATAGAGAATTGCTTCATTCTTTTTTAAAGCTGCATAGAATGTCATTATATGATTATACTGTAAAAAATGTCCATCCACCCTCAATAGACTTTTAGGATTTTTTTTTTTTTTACTTATTTATTTATTTATTTATTTTTAATTTCAGGTTCTACCACCTCTATCTAGTTCCAAAACATTTTCTCAACCCAAAAGAAAATTTTAGACCCATCAGGCAGTCGCTTCTCATTCCCCTGTCTTTTCAGCCCCTGGAAACCACCTACCTGTTTTTGTCTCCATGGATTACCTAATCTGGATGTTTCCTACATATGGAATTCTATAATATGTGACCCAAGGCTCAGTGTCTGTAGCTTAATGGTTAGGGCACCGGCCACATGTACCAGGGTTCATGGGTTCGAACCCAGCCCAAGCCAGCTAAACAATAATGACAACAACAGCCAAAATATCCAAGCCTTGTGGCAAGAGCCTATAGACCTAGCTACTTGGGAGGCTGAGGCAAGAGGATTCCTTAAGCCCAAGAGTTTGAGGTTGCTGTGAGCTGTGACAGCACAGCACTCTACTGAGGGTGACATAGTGAGACTCTGTCTCAAAAAATATATATGTGACCCGATTTGGTTCTAGATTCTTGCCATAGTGTTTTTGAGGTTCATTTATGTTTCAGAGTATGCCAGTAATCACTACTTCATTATTTTTTTCCGCCTGAGTAATTTTCTACGAAATGTACATACCACATTTCTTTTACCCTGTCATTCACTGATGGACATATGTTTCAATTTTTGAGGAACTGCCAATCTGTTTTCCACAGTGGTTGCACACTTTTACATTTCCACCAGCAACATTTCAATTTCTCCATACCCTTGCCAACACTTGTTATTTTCTGTTTTGAGATAGCCATCTCACTGGTTATAGTATAGTAGTTCATTGAGTTAATTTTCATGTAGGAGTTCTTTCTGTGTTCCTGATACTAGACCCTATTGCAAATATTTTCTTGTATTTGTAGGTTGTCTTTTCATTTTCTTGATAGTGTCCTGTGAAGATTCAGAGAAAACAGAATTATTATCCACTGATGGTGGGAAAGTGAACTAGCACAGCCACGATAGAGAATAATATTGAGGTTCTTCAGAAAATTGCCATATGATCCAGTAATCCCACTACTGGACAGTTATCTCCAAAAAAGGAAATCAGTATATTGAATAAACATCTGCACCCCAATGTTTTTTGCCACAGTATTCACAATGGCCAAGATATGGAATCTACCTAGGTGTCCAATAATAGAATGTATAAAGAAAAAGTGGGATATATACACAATCAGATATTTTTCACCCATTAAAAAAAAAAGAATGAAATCCCCTCATTCGCAGCAACATGGATGGAACTGGAAGACAATATGTTAAGTGAAATAAGTTGGGAAGACAAAGTTAAATATCGCATGTTCTTACTCATATGTGGAAGCTAAAAAAAGATCTCACAGAAGTAAAAAGTAGAACAGAGGATACTAGAGGCTAGGAAGTGTAAAGGGAAAAGAGGGATAAAGAGAGATTTTGTTAAAGAATACAAAATTACAGCTAGGTGAGAGGAATGAATTCTAGTGTTCTACCACTATAGTTAACGATAATACATTAGTTTCAAATAGCTACAAGGAGACCATTGAACATTCCCAACACACAAATGTTTGAGATGATGGATGTACTAATTACCCTGATGTGATTACTGTGCACTATACATATGTGTATCAAAATATCACTACGTAACCAATAAATATGTATAATTATTACATATCAATTAAAATGAATTGCCTATAGCTATCTAGGTTTTATTTCTGGACAACAAATTCTGTCCATTTGGATTATATATTTATTATTATGCCAGTATCACACTGTTTTGATTACTATAGCTATGTGATCAATTTTGAAATTGAGATATGCAAGTTCTCCAACAGTTCTTTCTTTCACTATTGTTTGGCTATTTAGGGCCCTTTGATATTTCATAAGAGGATCACTTTTTCCATTTCTGCAAAGAAAAAGAGAAGTTATTGGAATTTTTATAAGGTTTCCATTGAGTCTGTAGATTGACTTGGAGAATGACTGTCATCTTAACAATATTAAGTCTTCCAATTTTTGAACACAAGATGTCTTTCCATTTATTTAGATTTTCTTTACATCTTTCATCAATGTTTTATAGATTTTACTATGCAAGTATTTCACTATCTTTGTTAAATTTATTTTTAGGGTTTTTTTTTTTTTTTTTTTTTTTTTGCCATGAATCAACTTCTTAATCTTTTATGGTTGTAGATTTTGAGTTATAGTTAGAAATATCTTCTCTATCCATGACTTAGCAATTATGAATTGGGCTACAAAAAACATTCTGGTACAAATATCTTTGTTATGATGTAATTTTTGGTTGGGGGGAATACACATACGGTGCATCTTACAAGGGTGTATGTGAAACTTAGTAAATGTAGAATGTAAATCTCTTAACACAATAACCAAGAAAATGGCAGGAAGGCTATGTTAACCAGTGTGATGAAAATGTGTCAAGCCATCTATAAAACCAGTGTATGGTGCCCCATGATCGCATTAATGTACACAGCTATGATTTAATTAAAAAAAATTAAAAAAAAAGAAATGTCTTGTCTACCTTAAGATTAGAAAATAATATCCCCATATTTCTTTCTATGACTTTTATGGCTTTATTATTATTTAAGTCTTCAATCCAATTTTGAATTCACGTTGATAAAAAATGTTAGGTATAGGTCCAAATTATTTTTCCCATTTGGCTTTCCAATTGCTCTAACATCATGGATTGTGTACATCATTTTCCTCACTGATTTAAGACAACTCTCTAATCATAGACCATTCTGTATACATTTGCACTTTTTACTGAACTTCCCATTTAGCTCCTTTGTCTGTCTCTTTGTACTCCAACAGCACACTGTTTGGATAGTTGAGTCTTCATAATATGTCTTAACATCTGGAAAGCCTAGTCTGACTTCATGTTTCTTTGTTCTCACAATTTTAATTGTTATTCTTGTTTGTTTGTTTGTTTTTTACTGTAAGCTTGAGAATTATATTGTCAGATTAAAATAAAATTTTCTTTTAGTTTTATAGGCATTACATTCAATTTAGAAATTAATTTAGAGTAGATTTATATCTTTATGATGTCAAGTCTTTCTATCTAAGAATATGTTAGGTTATTATATTTGCTCAAATCTTATGTTGAGGCTTTAGTAATATGTAAAATATTCTTTATACAAGGCCAGTCCATTTATTGTTCTGTTTATTCTTTGATACTTTTATCTTGTTCATTACTCTTATAAATGGGGCATTTTCTTTCATTGCATCTTCTAACAGGTTTGTGTTTGAAATTAGTCTAATTCATGAGAACAGCAAAATATGTCTACTCTCAAGAGAGGATGGGTAAAAAACTACTAACTCTTTTCATTTTGCCCACAAAGATATATCCTAAATTATAGTTTTTTCACACTGGCATAAAGTTTACCTTTTACTATAATTATAATTTATGCTTTAGATTTGAATTAATAAAGACTTACGAATATAAATGGATGACATTAACGTTATAATATTTCTATACTATGTTAGTGTTACATATTATTTAAACTGAGCATTAATATCTAAGCCTAATTTATGTACATATGAATATTTATGTGTGAAAACATATATACAAAAATACATGCTGACACACATACAGAATCCATACATATATCTTCCAAGTGAAAATATCTTTGAGTTAATATTCTTCTGGTTTGTTCTGGTAGGCACATGACACATATTACCATCATCTCAGTATTACTCTTGTGGAATAAGGATTGCTTTGGAATAACTTTGAATCCTGAAACAAGAGGACTCCCCTCGGTCATATATTTCAACACTAATTGTCTTTTACTGGTAGATCCATTCATGGTATAAACTAGAGACTTCTTAACGCTCCAAGAAATGGCTGGTTTGTGTCATTCCTCCCTATAGTCTTTGGCAGAGTTTGTTTATTTCCTTTCCAAGTAATGTCAGCTTCACTTTGTATTCCTCTTGAAGATAAAAGACTTTCCTAAACAACAAGGAAGTAGGTAGACAAATTAATTATTAGCACTTGTATTTCAGAAAAGATTTGCTTGCCACTTTCAGCCTTGTATCATTCACAAAATTCAGAACTTAAGAAACTCAGCATGGTATCCAGCAAAGACGGCTTTTGTTTGTTTGTTTATTTACTTGTACTTACTGAACTGGCTCAAAAGCTGTAAAATTTAACTTTATGTGTGTATTGCTGGATGATTTTAAAAATTAATAGACTCGTCCCCAACACAAGTTGGCACACAATAAATATTTGATAGAAAACGGAATAAATGAATGAATAATGCAGTACAAAATTACTTTCAGAATCCATTGTCACTATCTTAATTTTGACCTTCTCACCAAAAGGAAGCACTTTTCTTTACTACTGCTAATAAAATCTGGGAGGACAGAAGTCTTGCTATCAGCTCATATTACCTTTTAATATTTCTGCATATCACTCTGTTTCCCCTTCTTATTTGTCCACAAGGAAAGATGACAGTCCTATCTGGTCCTGCTCTATTGGATAGGATGTATCCTGCAATATCCAAGGAGACTTTTTACAACTCCAGAGAAGGTGGAAACGGCAATCCAATAAAGGAACAAGGCAGGAACAAAGGGAAGCAGAACCAGCAAATGTTTGGAATGGTGAGTTGGACCAGAGTGGTGGCAGTGGAAGAATAGTCACCAAAATTTCAAACTGACTACAGAACATTACATGGCCCTAGATCGTCAAGCACACAATAAACCTTAAGCCCACCATCCTCGTAGTCATACTGGGGAAATATAGGCCAGGGCCAGTTCTTCCGGTAAAAAAGAATATCCTAAGTGCCTACTTCTCACGTGTCTCTGAAATGGAGTCAAGGAATTAGAGCAGTCCTGAATTCAATCCTTTAAAGTTCAGATTCAGTCTGAACATTTTCCTTGGGAACAGGGGAAAAATGTGACTAACAAGGCAGCTATAGAGAAAATAGATAATTTTTTAGAAGGTGTCTATCTACCAGCTTTAACTGCAATAATTACTCCGGCCTTGTGAATCTTACTAAGACCTTAAAAAGTGGAGGGTGGCGGGTGAGTGAAAATGTGTGACACTCCTTGTGGGGCAGGGCACAATTATAAAAGGGACTTTACCTAACAAATGCAATCAATGTAACCTGGTTCTTTGTACCCTCAATGAATCCCTAACAATAAAAAAAGAAGAAAGAAAAACTAAATAAAATAATATAAAATAAAAAGTGGAGACCCATTAGGCAGTAATTTTCTTTTCTTTCTTTTTTTTTTTTTTTGAGAATTTTATTTATTTTTTATTTTATTATTTTTTTATTAAATCATAGCTGTGTACTGAAAATGTGTCTTTTTTTAATTAAATCATAGCTGTGTACATTAATGCGGTCATGGGGCACCATACACTGGTTTTATAGATCATTTGACATATTTTCATCACACTGGTTAACATAGCCTTCCTGGCATTTTCTTAATTATTGTGTTAAGGCATTTAATTCTACACTTACTAAGTTTCACATGTACTCTTATAAGATGCACCGCAGGTGTAATCCCACCAATTACCTTCCCTAGTCCCATCCTCCCCCCGCCCTCCCTTCCCTTTCCCCCTTCCTTCTATTCTTAGGTTGTAACTGGGTTATAGCTTCATATGAAAGCCATAAATTTCATAGTAGGGCTGAGTACATTAGATACTTTTTCTTCCATTCTTGAGATACTTTACTAAGAAGAATACGTCACAAAGTTTCATGGCAGAGTCAGAGAAAGCCTTGACATTCACAGTTCCTAGGACAGACAGCATCCCTGCAAAGTCCTGACTTCAGGATGTTAACCCACATCTTTGGAGAACTTACTGTGAGCAAGGCGCCTGCATCAAGTTCCTGACACACAACATCTCACTTAACCTCAAAACAACTCATGGTAATTCTTCTTCTAATACCCTATTTTATCAGTGAAGAAATAGGCAAAGAAAGACTCAAAACCTCAGCTACCAGTAAACATTTGATCTAGGATTTGAATCTAGATCCTCTGCTCTGGAGTCCAAGCTCTTTAGCTACTGTAATGCTTTAAAAGGAAGGTGATAATTTTTAAGCAAGAGGAACAAAGAGACAGATAAAAAAAAATCTTTCACTTGAGTGCAAGTATTTTCTTTTTTTTCTCATTTAGCTGAAACACTAAATTCTACCCCTACTCACTCTCCTGTTCAAAATCATAACAGAAAGTACAACAAAACCACTTTATTTCAACAACCTGTAGACCCCTAGATCAATTTCCTTGCAGGCCTGCTCTAGACATGCATACAGTGGTGAGCTATAACAGAGGAGACCATCTTTCCTGGGCAGCTGTACGGATGCTGCCCGCCTGGCTGGCAGGTCACCAGAAAGCCTGTTCCTGAGAAGCAGAGATGGCCCAAATGTATGTGGGGCTCTGGAATGCTCTTTTATTCTGAGTCACTCTGCTCCCTGAGTCCCCAGGCCTCCTTTCCTCCCATATCTCGTTTTCCACCCCTCATGCCTATGGATTGATTCTTCTTCCTGGCTTTGATTAGCCTGTCCCACAACCAACCTCCACTCTGCTTTTCTGCCCTTCCTGAGAGCCAAGAGGGCTCTGACATGAGGGAAGCACTCTATCATCATGATGGGAAGTGTCAGGTGCAGAAGATAAATGCAAATTTCATGGCACAACTGCCCCATTGAGCCAAGTTTTATGAGACTGAGAAAACTTGGAACCTTATGCTGTGGGGCCATTTGGTTGGCAGGGAGCAGAACAGACTTTATCCAGCCCGTCTGTTGGCAGCTCCAGTGCGAGATTTATACAGTGAGTTGGCAATTGCTTTGGCTATCGAGGCTACTGCTCAGCCAGCTGGGGGCCTCTCAAGTGAAGGAAGAGTAATGGAGTGAGTTCTGGCAGAGAGCGTTCCACCTAAGTGCTCTTGTCACATCTTTGGGATCCTACCTCGTACTGGAGAGTTGGTCCCAATGAGGCCCCCCACACAGAGACAGCAGTCCCCAGATTTCTAGCCACTTTTACCCAATGCATACCACACCAACAAAACCTGCTCCAGCAAAGTTGGAGCAAGCAAACAATTTCTCTGTGAGAAAGTAGGTCTGTTTTGTTGTTTTTGTTTGAGTTTGTAATTTGCTATTATAAAGGATGTTGTTCCATCTGTCTCCAAATCTATTATCCAGAGGGGGTGTCCATCTGGGAGAGAAAGTCTGAAACAGGCTGTGACACGATGGCAAAAAACTCAGATCCTGAGCCAGAGCTTGGTTTTGAATCCAGCCTTCTTCCTTTCCCAGCTCTTTACAACCATGGGCAATTTTTTAATACTCTTTGCATCTCAGTTCTTTTTGTTAAAAGTGGGCATAATAACAGTACTTATCTTACTTATACCGATTGAGTTAAAGAACAGAAACATAAAGGACTTAAAACAAGACATGGCTAATGGTAACCACTTGATGAACTTTGGCTGCTGTTACTTTGGCAAATGCACTTTCCACTTCTTGCATGGTTTGGTTTCCACCCCATCAGAGTCGATCTGAAGACGTGTGATCACATGAGAAACATCTAAAGGGAGCCTGCTCAGCCCTGCCTGGAGGTTTGAATTGAGAACCACATAACTCCGGGAGTTCCTTGGCTCTGGAATTCTGGACTTGCGATGATGGTGCTGAAGAGGGGGAAAGAATGTGAGTCGTGAGTAGCTCTGTAATCCTTCTTGAGAACTGCAGGTCTTTCAGTTCTCATCTCCTTTGCCATCTCCTTTCTACAGGTAGAGTGACCCATAACTGAAGGTTAAGGTTATAAAAATCTTTTCTGATCCCCTGTTGTACAATGGTAGCAAAGACCCAGACCCATTCTTTAAAAGTAGAGTGGAATGCTCTGTGGCAATAGCTCTAGATATTGAGGATATAGGCAATGACTTAGAAAGGAGGAAATTGAGGTCTAAAATGAATGATTTCCATGGTCCCACAGCCAGACAAAAGAACAGTCAAGATTAGAATCCCAACTCTAAGCTCCTAACACGGTGCAGCTTTCCAGAGCATCCCCACAGAACATCTGCCACCTTACAGAATATTGTTTCCTTTTAAACCCCTGCCCTTTTCCTCATCAGAATCCTCCATTCTCTAGGTGCTGGCCCTTGACAATATCTAAACTGTCCAGGCACATAGAGCCACAGATTAATAAGCATCCATATAGTCAGCGCCTGTGGGTCAGCGAGTAGGGCGCTAGTCCCATATATCGAGGGTGGTGGGTTTAAACCTGGCCCCTGCCAAACTGCAACAAAAAATAGCCAGGCATTGTGGGTGGGCGCCTATACTCCCAGCTACTTGGAAGACTGAGGCAAGAGAATCACCTAAGCCTAAGAGCTGGAGGTTGCTGTGAGCTGTGATGCCATGACTTTCTGCCGAGGGCGACAAAGTGAAATTCTGTCTCTAAAAAAGAAGAAAAAAGTATCCATACATCAGCACACACGTTTAGAAAGATGCTCCTTGGTGTTTTGGTATAAAGAGCTCATTAATGAGGGGATTGAGGGGAGCCTATTAAATTATACATTTATTCCTGAATACCAATGAGGTAGGGGGGAAATTGGTTCCAGGGCCCTTGCAAATACTCAAGTCCCTTACATAAAATGGCACAGTATCTGCCTGTGACCTACGCACACCTTTTGGTATAATTTAAATCATTTCTAGATGACCTATATCACCTAATGCAATGTAAATGTGATGGAAATAGTTGTTGTACTATGCTGGTTTTGTTTGTATTATTTATATAGTTGTGTTTTTATCTTTCTTATTTTTATTTCTTTTTTTTTTTAGTATTTTTGATCTATGGTTGGTTGACTCTGCAGAGGGAGAACCTGCAGATTGAGAGGGCTGACTGCCTACCAGACATTGCGCTACACATTTCAGATGCTGTAGAAAAGCAGTCACTATCCTCCTTGCCCTCCAACAGTTTCTGACCAATAATCACACAGCACGGAAGGACCAGGGGAGAAGAGGAGGGGTGGTAAAGGGTGACTTCTGAGGCTTTGGCACAAGTGGGAGGAACTGGACCTGTTTGGCCTTTTAGGTTTTTCAATATACTTTATGGAATTATTGCTTACATAGTGTATGACACTTATTTAAGGCAAACTATACTATGATTTTTCTCCTAGGTATTTAGAAAGGAATCTTCAGAATGCCTCCTATCTTTTCCAGCAGAAGGATCGTTTTAACTATGCAACTTAAATAATAATAATAATAGTAACAGTGATCCGAGTAGCTATCAGTCACTGAACACCTATCACGCACCAGACCCTCCGCTCAGAACTGCAAGTTAACAGACGAGTCCATTATGCTCCACACGTTCAGAGGCAGCCCTGTCTTTCATGAGCTTCAGAGCTCCTGGCAGGGAGGTCTCCTGTTTAGCCTCACTAACCTTCCCTGGAAGGAGGGGGCCTAGCTCGGGAGTCCCAGATGACCCACACAAAGCACAATTCATGAGCATGTCCTACAACTTCCTGAGGAAAGAGCCTTCCAGAACTCACACACCCAACAAAATAGTTAAGAGGAAAATAAGAGAAAGGGTTGTTTTTTTTTTAATCAATTATACTTTTAAATTATTTTTTTCACACAATTTATTAGAACAAGAAGAAAACCCCCCAAAGTTCTGAAGAAATATTAACATAACATGCCTGTAACTCATGCTGTGTTTAATGAGAGGTGCTGTTTTTCCTGCCATGGGGGCCATAGCCCAATGAGTGATGGCTCTGAAAAGGGTCACATACATATTCATCAAATTCGACATGCACATGTAAACTGGTTTTAATAGGCCATGACAGCAGAAGTTGTGTCAGGCAAATAGCTGCGTGTGTGCTCCTTCCCTCCACTGGCATATTTAGCCATTAACGCTCTGGTATCCATGGATGAAATACGAGCTTGTTAACTTAAGACCATCAGTTGTTGTTGATTCTCGGTGGCAGCTGAGGGACCAGATCTTCTCTGCTACTTTATTAGGGGTGAAGCTTAAACTTCAGGATGTTCATTTTACTTAATAGTGCCATTTATACCACCCTGCCCTCTGAATGTGGAGACCAGAAGATGCATAAAAAAGGTTCTGACAGAAATTGATACTATACCCAGTCCAAAATAAAGACTCTTATAGCCCCTACTCTCCCACTATTGCAGATGGTATGGGTTTCCAACTTTTTCTTAGTACATTTCCATACAAGATCCATTTTCTTCAAATGTGGATCTCGAAGTTTGAAGGCCATCGAGGTGTGGGTACTAGTAGGTTTAAGTGAACATTAGCAGCACATAGGAGCCCATGGAGGACTCTCGCCTTGTTACCTGATGAAGGCATTGTCCAGTTACCAGGGAGTTAAATTATCGCAAAGCAACTGAATGCTACACTTGATTCATTAAAAAAAGAGAGAGAGGCCATCAAGTAATGAAATGAGATGTTTATTTCTTTTAGAAGCTACCATATAAGACAGGATCCCAAAGTCTGTTATTTCATGAGAATCAAGTCCAGAGTTAGCACTGATAGATTGTCTTACAGTAACCCCTGACTACCTCAACCACCAACTTCGGGATACCTGTATCTAGTTAAACAGAGATATCATTAATAGATCGTAGACATTTGGCTTCTGTCCATTAAGTTTCCCCTTGGATTAAATTGGTGTTTAGTTCTATTTTCTATAAAACAAATGGCTGTGCATTTGAATCACCGAGATACTAAGTAATGGGATCTGGACACGGTTGTCTTTAAGTAACATGTTGAGGATGAGTTTCTTCGCCTGGAAGCTAATCCGTCATTCACAGTCAATCACATTTTATTTTTGCCCTCTTCCCCTCTAGCCCCATCCTTTCCTGCTTCTTCTTCAAAGCAGTGATTGATCTTTGCAAAACATTTTTCTGCCTTTTATTACCAGCAAGAATCCCAAATCTTCACATGCTTACAATAGAATCAACTTGAGTTGCTAAGATAGTAACTAATGTCATAAAATACTTTACCCACTAATTAAATTATGCAATGTAAGAAAATGCATGCAAAGAGTAATTAGTTGAACAAATTAACTGGATGTTTGACTGTTTCGCATGAGCATGTTTCCCTGGGCAGAAAGCAGTACATGTCTGATGTCTGTCTTTCACATTCCCGTATTCAGTTGTGAATGAAGAATACACTGGGTATTATACAATCAACGTCTCAAACCACAACAGCAACAGCAACTGGCATCAGGTATTATACCTTTTAAGTTAACAGTATCAAATCCATTTCTGAGTTTTTCAAAGGAATATGTTCGTCTTCATTCTCAGAGTTGGAGTCCTGAGATAAGATAACATAAGCAAGATTGTAAATAACACAGGCCAGCTCTCCCTTGTAGTTAGTGAACTGTCCAATATCATTTATTGCCATTGTCCAGTTAACTCCCTGGTAACTGGACAATGCCTTCCACACATTTAAGAATTGTTGGTTCATTTACATGTTTTGAGTTACTCTTGATTGAAATGATGATCGCCATGTACGTAGACCACTACGAAAGTTTTGAGACAGACTCTGTTAAGGTTCATTATTTCACTTCTGAGAAACACAGTCAAAGTGTCCTTTCTGACTTACCCATGCAAGTTTCAACTTGTTCAACTTATTGGTCGGTGTTGTAGGGAAGGCTTCATCTGTGTCCATCTGTGTGGATTTTACATTTCTTGATTTTTGTGTATCTCAACATTTTTGAGATGTCTTTAGTATTTTCCAGGTTCTGGCTTAGGCTCATTGGACCACTGGTGCCAAAGAACTCAGAACACAATTTGCTTAATTTCTGCTTTTTTTAGGAAAAATAAAAAAAAGACCTCCATTTATAACTGTTCTAATTACATTTCAGTGCAACTAAGAGACACATCGTAGAAAGCAAAGTTGCTTTTGATGATGGGTGAGCAGAGAGAGGAAATGGAGGGCCAGCTCTTCTTTGGCTGTGCTGCCCATCACTAAGAGTCAGGAATGACTGGTGCACTTGGCCGATTCAGAAAAATGCCATCTGGTATAGCTCTCCTTTCAGCTCATTGGGAGGAATTCAGGATCATGGGCAATAATTGAAAGCTGTTGTCTTTGGGATGGCATTTTATTTTTGTCTTTACTTAGCTTCTGGAAACCAGGCTGTCTGAACTAACACACATCCACTTATTCTACCTGTGTTCACACTCCTGACAAATTCCCCTTAAGCTAAGAGTGTGCACCCATAAATAATGTGCAGTTTGCATTCATTCTGCTCCAAAGTGCTGTAAACATCAAGGCCTACTTATCAGAGGTGCACGCGTGGTAACAGAGGGTCATTGAGAACTAGGGCCAAATGAATTGGAATAAGCAGAATGAATGGTGTTGTCGTTCATAACCGAACGCTGGGTCTGAATTGAGGCCACTCAAAGTAGATCACATATGACTTTAATCCACTGCTCTGCCCAGCTTTCTTGGAGGATAAATCTGTCTCCAGTTTTTATTTACATATTATCATTTTACTGTATGTCACTGTCATAGTTTCAGACTTGAGTAAATCCACATTTAAATAGTGATTTGTCTCCTTTTGATAGTAAGTATTCTTGTAAGTGGTGGTTAGGATTAAAGGGAATTTGTCAACAATAGGAAAAGGGGGCTATTTAGGATTAAATGAAATTATACACTCAGCCAAGAGAGCCTTCAATGGGAAGCTCAGTCTGGCAGGTGCCAGTTGTCCCACAAATTCCCCCTTTGAAGGTACAGTGATAATTCTCTGAAAGGAGAAAGAGAAAGGAAGAGGTGGGGAAAGAGCTCATACTAATGTTCTCAGCTCTCCAGACTCCCTGGGAGGGGCAAATCCTGCTCCACACAGCCCTGGAGACGCCACCACTTACAGGTTAGCAAAGAGTTCTTTGAGGTGACATTTAAACCTTTAATAGCTCCCAGCCAGTTTGGGCAGGAGTAATTTCCCCTCACAGGGAACTGGGAGCTTGGGAGCCCAGCACTGCTCAGTTACCTGTCTACAGAGGATGCCAGGGTGTGGATGAAACCCAAGCAGGGTGATTTGGGAGGAGGGGCGGAGCCCGCCGTTGTCTGGGGGGCCCTGCCCTCCGCCCTAATTGCACCAAAGGCCGAAAAAGCTTCAGGTTGCACATTAGGCCCTTGCTGAGATTAGCAATTATAATATCAGTTTCCCCCAAACAGGGCTGACAGAATGGCTGGGGGAGCAGAGGTGACTCAAAGTTTAGTAAGTCTCAGGGAAAGTTTACCAGCTCCTGCTGCTTTCTGGCCCACAAATCTGGCCTTTCTACTACTCAGCACTGGCTGCAAACAGTGGGAATCCTTTTCAATCACTCTTAGAAACACTTCATTTCTGTCATATCTGACCCTTGGCAAACTGCAACTCTGCGAAGAACATTCTTTCCAGAAAGGAGCCAGCCATCATTCAGCTAGAGACGATTTACTGTGGGACATGGAGCTTATCTGCTTTCGTGGCCCCACGGAGCTGCTCAGCCTATTAAAATGGATTTTCCTTTTGCACAGCCGAGCTGGTGGGAGGGTCCTTCCCAAGAGGCAGGGGGATGGGGGCCAGCCCTGGACTTTATCAACTTGTCATCTGCCCCACTTTCCCTGAGCTGGATCTTTGCAGCGTCCTGCCTGCTCAATCCTTGCATTCTGTAGCTTGTCTTGGAAGGAGGCGACAATAACAGCCACTTTCTCCTCCATGTCAGGGCAATGGTGGTGATGGCTCCTTCCAGTTTTTGTTCATATTTAATTTGCCTGAACACAAAGGAAAAAAAGAAAAAAAACACCAGAACCTTGGAAACAACTTACATCAGCTGAGAACACGGATACCCAGCTTTCCCTTACATAGGATATGAGAAAGCATTTTGGGATTTTAAGTCTGTTGTTGCCTCTGCCACCCAATTATCCACCATGAGAATTTCTAAGCAATGCTAAGTCCTAAGAGGACCATGCCTCACCAATATCCCATCCAGGAACCTTTACTTGTTATTAATATTAATCTTATTTTAGTGGAGGGAAGTAAAAGAGAATTATTGTTTAGTGGTATGAGAGTTTTTGTTGGGGATAATAGTGATGTAGCGATGGGTTTGCAACATTAGGAATTTAACACTACTGAACTATACACTTACAAATGGCTAAAACGATAAGCAGTGTGTTATGTACATTTGCCATGATAAAATATTAACCTAATGCTAATATTAATCATTAATCTGCATTCCGATCACATGCAGCCAAGATGTCTGAGTGGTGGTTTCTTCTCAGCATCTTCTCCCAGGGTGCAGATTGTCTACCAGGTGACCACTCGTGGTCAGGATAGCTGAGCAGGGACTGAACACCCACCTGGCCCTGCCTCCGATGCAGTTGGAACCAAGGATGAGCTGGCCAAAGCCAGAGTGCAGACGCCTGGACAACCCCTAAAAGCACCACCTCACGGATGTGGAATACTCAGATGGTTTATAGAACTGCAAATTAGGAGCGAGATGGGCCCAAGTAAAAATGATGAGAACTGTCTTCTCACAATGATCCACAGACATTTAAAGGGGTGGGAGATACGAATTTCCAGAAAACCACACATATTTGGGAGAAAATAGGGGTCATTCTCCAGAGGCTTTGATCTGTTAGTTGGCATTTCACAGAAGGCGGCCAGACCGTGTTGATCCAACAATAGCCGTGCAAGCTGGGACCAGTTAATTTACACCACTTTGTGTGGGAAAGGCAGCAAGGCCTGATGTGTCTGGGGCTGGTCTTAGCAAAAAAGTAACTGCACTACATTAAAATAATTCATAAACTTCATGAAATTGACAATTGATTTGATCTTTTCTAAGCACCAAAACCCATTGAATATGTTTTCATGAGTTGTCCTGATCAATTCTTGTGACCCTATGATTTAGGCACACTTTTAAAATCCAGGGTAGTGTAAAATCTGAAATCCAAACCATATTTTCTTTCTCACATAAGAATGAAAGCTTTGGGCTGATTTTAGGCCAGAAGCTATCACTGCGTCTCGAGTCAATCGTTAATGCCTTGATTTCAGGAGCCTGGTTGAGCACGTGGTCAGGCATGGTTGAGTTCCTTCTAGAAGAGTTGTGAGTTGGCTGAGATTCATTTCCTTGAGCTATATACACATGTTACAAAGTGGTCCCCATCTGAGCAAAACCTCCCATGGCCACGTCAGCCTGGAGTTCATTCCATTTCTCTCTTTCAACACTTCCTGGGTTTTAGGCTGTTACGGGCAAATACTCTGTTGAATCCAGAGGACTCTGAGGTAGGCCATAGGACATATTAGAGACAGAGAATTTGAATTTCCTGAGGTAGCAGTGCAGTTTCTAGTGCACCTAAAGGCTGTGCCTAGAAGCCGTACAGCTCAAGTTCTGTTGTTCCAAGGGTCAACAAATTGTCTCCTCCTATCTGGGATAGAAGAATGAACACACTATTAGTTGGGATATGACCTCCAAGGGATGCCATGCCAAAAGACAAGACCACATCAGTATCAGATTAACTTAATTCAGGAAGAAAAGTAATCTCTCATATGGATCAGCAAAATTATTTCCCTGATTTTTCATAATCCAAATAGTATAGCAAGAGGAAGCTAGTCTGGGGCTCCCCCAGCCCTGCCCTTCACCAGGACACTAATCTGACAGACATGAAACACAGAGGGGTGGCAGATAGATGCCCACCTCATGTGCTGATAGAGATTTAGAAGCAGAATGATCCCAGAAACTGTCATAGAACTCTTTGACCCCTCTGCCAAATCCGGGAGATAAAAGAGATTGTAGAGGAAAGAAGATTATTAGTTGAGAAGAGTGTTTTTTGAGAGAGAGTTTTTCCTGGGTTGTCATTTCTTCTTCCCTTTCAATGGGTGGGTGGATTGGGGTTTTCCTCCTTACCTAAACAAGTGAAGAGCATTTCAGAAGACTGCTTAGAACTCAACCTCTTATTTCCTAACTAATGCATGACTCTTGGAATGTTGAACCAGGGTCTGACTCCAGTCTTAGGAACCCAGACAGCCAGACGTGGCTAGCTGCCTGCATTGGTGGTGAGAGAAAAGAGACTGGCCTGCCCTACCCAAGTTGGCCTGATAAGAGATGCAAGAGTGTTTCCCCTGTATCACGGGAGGGATGTGCAGAGGAGAAGGCCAGCGTGGGGTTGTGTTGAGTTCTATCCATAGGATCTCCTGAAACGATGAAATCACAAGGTACAGGTGTCCCAGCAGGGCCCAGGAGCTAAGGAATGTCAGTGAATACCTGGAATGAAGTTTCATTCATCTGGTCAAGAGCCTTCATAGAAAATAATTCATCAAGGAATCTCTCAATATGGCACATCAGTGCCCACAGGGGAAGAATGAGTTTTCCAGGTCTAAAGGATAAAAATACTTCTTAGCTTGGTAACATCTATCCTACCCCCTTTTCTCTCCCCACTCTGTCACCCCCACCTTCAACCCCCAGGTGGGAGAAAAGCCACAGGTGGAAAGTGAGAGGAGGCCGTACTCTCTGCAGGCTTTTAGCCTTGGACAGGTACTGGTTAGAGTTGAGAAGCAACTTCAAGTTAAGTCAAGCTTTGGAATTCTGATGAGATTGGATCTTTTAATTACTTTGTGACTTAACGTCTTGAAGTGACCCAAACACTCTTTGTTATTATAAAGTGACCAGAATTATTGCAGGTGTCCCAAGTTTTCACTCAAAGCAGAAAAAAGCAAAATAAAATTGCATGGAAACCGCCACACCACCTCAATATACCATTTAGTCTACCAGCAACAGTACCATTAACAAAGATGTCATTAATAATGAGGATGTGAGGGTCTAAGAGAGCAAACCAGGGTTTGACAGAGAGGGGAAAAGACATATGAGTGAGAATTGAAATACAGTCCAAGTCATAATGACTCTTGATGTATGAAGTTTCTTCAGGAGATAGGCATGATGTCAAAATGAGGATTCCCATCCTAAGAAACGTGACCTCAGAAATGTCTCATTTAATTACAGTCAAACCTGTGTAAGTTGATCACCCAAGAGATTGCAACAAACTGGTCAACATAAGGAGGTGGTCACCATAAGGACCTAGGCCTACTGTACTGATAGAGATGTCTGGCACATGTCTGGTTTAGGAAACGTAAGGGGGTGGTCAGCGTAGGGAGGTGGTCAACTATGGAGGTTCTACTGTATAAGCACATTTATGGATAAGTCTACCTTAACTATGTTTCAGTTATTTTCAAATAACTTTTGTTTTTTCTAAAGTGGCAATTATATAACTCCGTGTAAATGTTGTCAAAACAGAAGTAACCTAAAATACAGCAGTTTAGTAATTCTACTAATGCTAGAGACCAGTCAATCGTCACCCTTCCAGATGCAAGTGACAATGAGAACATGAAGATGACACCTTACACGTGTATCTACTCATCCTAGTTCTACTATATGTTCTGTAAGACAAAGTCATGTTTTATCCCTTCACATCTAATAAATATTTGTTAAATAAATGCAAGATTAAATAAAAAGATGAATATAATAGGTAATCAGTTATTCATATCACTTTGATTCTCATCCTCTAATAAGGAGAATCTCACCTCTCCCCAAATTATTCAAATAATTGGCCAGTAGAACACTGGCTATAGAAAAGCTATTACTTGAAGTACATTTACTTACTAATTGTCAATTTTGTTATATTATTACATCTTTATGAGTCAGTGCCATTGAAATAAATGCAAGCCACAAATCCTTATGAAATGAATTATAGGTAAATTGGGTAGAAACATATCTCAGTTAATTATTATTCTGAAAGAAGAAATGTGACTTGGCTCAAACCCTGTAGTCAAATATTTTTTATTTTGTAATTTGGGTTCATCACCTAGAACCGAGGTGAGAGAAAGTGTAGAGAAATAATTCACATTTACAAGTGAGAAAGTCATCTTCTGAACCCCAGGAAACAAACAGGGGGTCAGTGCTCCTACCCCTGGACCTGCTTGCTTCCCAGTGAGCATGAGAACCAGGGACTCAGTTGTCTCCATCCAAGAGAAGTGTGGACCTGAAGACCTAATGGATAGTTTGGTATTTTCAGAGGAGCAATGGTTATACTCTATTTTGCTTGCCTGGTTGGGTTTGCCTTACGTAGATAACCCAGCACCCCTCTTTGTCCAAAATAGGCCTTTCCAGGAACAAAATATAAAGTGAAGAATGAAAATCTGCCAACCAAATGTAATTGCCGAAGAATCATTTTAGTCTCAGAGAACCGGTTTTTTTGTTTGTTTTCCTCTCGTCTTTCTCAGTTGTACCAGTATGGTTTTGTCAGAAAGAACATTGGTCAGATACTAAAAGAATCCTTCTAGGTCCCCATTAGCAACACTTTCTTTTCTGCAAGCTTGGCCACAGCAGGCTATGGCCCCACTCTCCACATTCCTCTGCGAAAACAACTCAGCATTCAACTACTACAGATTTACGGTATAAAAAATGGCATTTTTAAGGACCTCTGAAAAATGTTAAGAAATGAACATGGCTTTACTGTTATTTTCCACAGCAGGGATCTCAATTTGTAACTACTACTTCTAATCAATGTGGGAACTGCACACAGAGCTAGAAAAAAAAAAAAAAAGAGCTCTCAGGCAACATTTTTAGTTATCATTCCATGTTAGAACTGTCTTTCTACATCAGATAGTTGCCACTGTAAATATGTGACTTTCCACCCACTTTTGTTTTAAGTTTCCAAAAGATATTGCTGCCATCCCACGGCTAGGAGCTAACATATCTGTGTCCACAATAGAAGGCTGTTTATCTTCCTCAAAGCAAATTTTGTTGCTATGTTGTGTAAGAGTAGGTGTGTTTTTGATTGCTTATTGAAAGCCAAGAAATATGTTTTGAAGCAATTTGTTTCTTAGAACATTTTGTCCACCTCATCACAGTAACAATGCCTGTTACTGCTCTATTTGTGATACTGAGAAAGATAATTTATGTTCTATTAGTACCTTTATCCATTTCAATCCTCTGTGGCCAAAGTGGGTCAAACAGTTGGCACTTAAAATGTTTAGCACTTAAAATTCCAGATAGAATAGTGACAACATGACTTAAACACAGACATTCTTTCACAAAGAACCAAAAGAAAAAAGAAAACTTTAAAGTTTCAGCAACACTTCATAGACGTGAAATTGATCCCCAACCCAAACAACCCTATGCTCCATTACCATAGAGTAAATTTCAGAGCTATTTAGGTGGAACATAAAGTTTAGAAAGTCATGTGACTGAAGACTCCAAAAGCAAGTAAATGCATCAGGGGGTCAAAGGGCACAGAGCTGAAAGAAACATCTGGATTCCATCTTTTGAACTTTTAATGGAAACACTGATCACTTGGTGCACATCTGGGGGTTTTGGCAAGAAGAAAATGTGGGGTTCTTTCTGTGGGGGGTGGTTGCTCAAGTTTACTGTCCTTCCCTTGTGTTGGATATGCGTTCCTTCATAGGATATATTAGTCACAAAATTTGAGATACATTAGAATATTACTGAAATTATGTTGTTTGATTATTTCTTCAGTGGAATAGAGTTTTGATTTTTTAGTTTCCTTTCTTGGAGTATCCCAGGAAAAAGTTAAGGAACCTGCTCCTCCATTCAGAAGCACTTTCCCTGGGGAAGCTGTTCTTATCACTCAGCAGGGAGAACCATTTTTAAACTCACCATGAGGTAACCAAGGAAGAGGCCTTTAGCATTCAGCCAAGCTGGCTCACTGCCTACACTCAAATTAACTCTCTCAGACATCTGCATATGAAAAACATCTCAGAAAAGCCTGGAAGACCCTTTACAGCAAGTGACCTGACTTTTCCCACATTGTTGCTGTCTGAAAAATGTGTCTCCAGCACAAACAAAAATAATGCAAATTTCTTTGCTGGAGAGTTGCATGGTTTTACTTTGTATCTGTTACTAACTGGGGACTTAGAAACAAGTCACTTAAATTCTTTGGACTCCAATATTTTCATTTATAAAACTGTAGTCCTGTACTACTTGTTTTAGACTAGTTTTTTTTTTCAGCAATGAAAGCATTTATTATTGTCCTATACAAACGTTGATTCTTGTAGCTCTAGCACTAAAAATTAATTTTATAAATCTTATTGTTTAAAATGTACCTTCTATTTCTGCAGCACTCTGCCATGCCTTATGTCCCTTGATCTTGTGAGGTAAGTGTGACAACTATTATCCTCCTCATTTCAAACTGGCTTCAAGAGGTGAGGAGAAAGGAAATAATTTCTTTCCAGCACAGCACTCTTCCCAGGATTCAGGGTATCTTTCATTTCCTGTGACTAACTCCAGGAAAATTAGGTTCCTCAATTAGCAAGACCCATGTCACAGGAAAGCTGATGGACAGCATAGACGGTAAACTGAGGAAGTGCTTCCAGAATTCTGAGCAAAGACGGGCAATTGCTATTTTTTACGAAAGAACTGGACAGATACCCCAGAGAAATAATCAAGCTGTAGTAGGACACTTTTCTAGACAGGAAAAGGGCCTAGTTTTCAATAAAAAGAGGCTTACCTTTAACCAATCAAAATTTGTGAAGACATGAACATCTAGATAGCATGTGGATTTTATTTGAGTTTTCGAAGTAAAGAAAAAATTGTATATACTTTACAGGTATTAAAATAGGAGAAAGTAAAACATAGAGGTTAAGAGTTCAGAGTTTGGGGTCAGAAATGTAACTTTTCCATTTACTCACTGTGAAACTATCATGTTTAGAAAATCTCTAATCTGTATTCTTAATAAGATTTGTGAGGATGTTGCTTTTATAGCTGGAGAACAGGCACTCATGTAAAGGGAAAATTTTGACGTCTGGAATGTTTCATTGTAGATGAAAATTATGATTCATAAACTTAAAACACAAGAGATTGTGTGATCAACACATTAAATACGACTGAAAGCTAAATAAGAGAATTACAAGATAAAAATGAGGAAACTCTTCTCAAGCTTAGGAAAACATGCATTTATTTATGTAATGAAATAAAATATATATAACTGAGGATAGATAGGAGAGTGCTGGGAGGATTCTCCAAGGGCAAAAGAATAAGGAAAAGAAAAGCAATGGACAATGAAGTGAGAGAAAACTTTCCTGTGCTAGAAGATGAAAAAATATGTCAAAAGATGCATCAAACATTTGACAAAATTAATTAAAAGTAACCCCAGTTAGCCATTGCTTAGTGAAACTGTTGACTTTTGAAAATAAAATATTCCACTAGGGTGACAGATAGCTAGACAGATATACTTATCCATACACATATATATAAATATACAGACTATAACAAATATATACATATGTACAAACTATGATAACAACATACATATAACATATATACATATGTAAGGCTGTCATTTTCCTGTGAAATACTGTTTCCATTTACAGAAACAAATATAAACCCCAAATTCTAAATCTAGTGAAGACCATCGTGTACATGCAACACTAATGGAAATATGCAAGAAAACAAATATTTCAGACAGATATCCAAGTGTGAAAATCAAGGTGCAAACTCAGTAATGAAAGAATAAAGTGTCTAGGAAGGAAAATGTGAAGAAAAGGTGGTGAGCACTTAAGATCAAGAATGTTTAGATAAATGTTAACATGGCTGTGAAACAACATAAATGACAAAATAATTCTTTATGAAGAACATACATCATAAAAAATAAGCAACCATTCAGATTAAAGATAGACTATTATTTAAAAAGAAAACTTGTAAATTGAACAGGAATATAAACAAGATATGACTGACTGATTTTTAAATATTTCAAAAGGAAGCCTCAATATCTACCTTTTGACAGATGAAAACATGGGTTTAACTCAGATTTTAAATATGTAAAATTTAAATTATTGTATGTAAATTACTAATTGTATAAAACGAATGTATAAATTCCATACCTCTGGAGAAAACTTACAGGACAAAAGAACAGGAGTAAAATACACCAAAAAAAAGATAGAAGGAAAGAGGATAATAAAAGAACATCAAAACAGTGTGTCACATTACAGTACCACTGTGTAACATTACTACCACTGGTACTACTAATACTAACATTACTACACAAGTACTAAGAGTATTACTATGACTGTCATTATCATCTACTGGCTAATATTTGAGTATCATATATCAGGGTCTTGCCTAAACTCTTTACACTGTTAATAGACATTGAGAAATTTGCCCAAGATCACATAGCAAGCATTTGAATCAGGATTCAAAAACAGGCATTGTAACCCCCGAGCTTGGTTCTCAATACAGCAAACATGTAAAACAAATGATAATGCAATTTTTAAATTAAGTGGTAGGTTAAATTATGCAACCAAATGCAAACTGAAGAATGCAGAGGTGGAAATATCAATGTAAGGTAAAGTTGAATTCAATGAAAACTCCATTAACTGATGCACAATTTTATATTACTATAATCCTCAGCAAAAATTAAGTATTGCTAACATGTTAAAAGTTGAAATTTCAATGATAGCACTGACATGCCCACATTAATAACTGAAACACAAGTTCAACCAGAGAAAATCTGAAGCAACATTGAAATTTTAATACACATTTCTCAATTTTTCATAAGTAAATATTCAAAATAAAGTGATGAGAGGATTTAAATAATCTCATCTCTTTTTATACCTTTAAATCTAACTTTTCGACATTAAATGCCAATGGTATATTTATAAAAAGTTATCTCATGCTAAGTCACAAAGAGAAAATCTCAGTAAGTTCCTCAGAGTAGTAATCATACATGCCTTGTTTCTAATACCATGTGAGAAAAGTAGAAATTCATTGCAAATTAATATTGTAAGACACAGTATGGTTCTCATAAACAGAAGAAAAACCTAAAGCTTCCGATGGCTTGGAGGAGTTCGGCATCACAAAGTGACTCACTTACCTTCAGGATGTGATTTCCCCTTTGGTGAGAAGGGAAAAGTTTTAGAAAATTCTGGTAACCAAACTTGGCTCCAGAAAACCCTAGAAGAGATTTTTAAAAATACACCTTTCTTGACCTCAGCCTGAATTTCCCTAAATCAGCATCTCGACTTTTCACCAAGTTCCAGCTAGTTCTTCTGTAGCCAGCTTAATGCAAATCATCACACCAAGTGTTTGAGAATTACCTGTCCAGGTAAACCTTTAAAGAACAAAGTGGTTAACCTCAGAATTACAAGGACTCAATGGATTGCAAATGCTTCCAGCTTTCTTACAGTGTTTAAATACGTGCAAAATAACCTAACAGATACCTCACTGCAGAAAGAACGTGGAGCCTTTTGTACTTACTTGATGATATGAGACAGTGGTCAAATCTCCTTGCGGGGCAAAAGGCTCAATTCAATCTTCCCTATGAGAAGCTGAAGGGTTGGCTGAAGACAAGGCCTGTTTAAATCCAGGTTCACAAATCCAGGGAAATGTAATATTATGGACCCCGGGTCACTAAAGCAGAGAGTGCATGCATGCAACACTTGTGACTTGTGAGCTGATGGTCTTCCATTTCTCCTAGCACTAAAAATACCCTGATGATATCTTGGCACAGAATCAATGTTGTGCTGTAGGGTTTTCAAGGTCATTCGGAAAGTCTGGACTGTGTGGCTGAAGTGCCAGGTGCTAAAATGTTGGTATTTTGTTCTACAAAGAAAAAATAATAAAGTAGGAAGTCTAGGAAAGTTGGGTGGCAATGGCATTTTTTACAGAAATTAAAATTCAGTAATTGTTATTTAATTCAGTGAAAATTAAAGACTGTCAGGTTAAAAACAAAAAGAAGTTGTGCATACCATTTTGAACATGAGCACCACCAAATTTGGAATATTACCTTTACATTTTAAGATACATTTTGACTAAAAATGATAGGCATTAGAGGCCAGGAAGTTGTGGGCAGAAGGAGGGAGAATGAAGGCAGGTAGGTTAACAGGTATAAACATACAGTGAGACAAAAGGTATGAAGTCCTCTAGGTTGGGTGTGTTGGGGTCCTGCCCCAGAGCAGCATCCGCTAACACCTGTGGAAACTGGTGGCGATTGACTGAAGAAATATAAAGGAAGGAACAAAAATAAAGAAAGTCATGAGACATAGAGTAGAATTGAAAGTGGGAGCTCAGGGGTCCATGGCCCACTGTGGGAATCCATCAATGGCCCAGCGTGTTTGCTCCACTCTGATTTTATTGAAGTCTATTTGCCCAGAGGATAAGATGAGGGAGGGAACAAAGCCATCAGCAGTTTCTCTGACTGATCATATCAGCTCCTATTGTTATTATTATTAACCTTAAGGGTAGCATTCAGTAATCTAACATCTGAGCCTTGTATTGGGAAAGCCTCCTGCTTGAGGTCACACACACAGATTTCTAGGAAGGTGTTAAGCCACGTTAGTTCTCAATAAAATGCCACTGGCATTAATCTCCTCTGAGGAATCAGTGGGAGGGAAGCATTTTCCTTCCATCACCACCACAGAGGATTTTCCTCTGCAATAAGGGGTATAAGCTCTTCTGCCCATATCTCAGAGCTCAAGCTACTCCTTCTGTCTGACACAGGCAATTGCAAATCTCCACAATGGGTATCCGATTTGCCTGTTTAATGGGCAGGAAATGCCCTAGCAGATGTATCTTTTCCTAGAACATTGTCATAGCCTCTTCTATGGCCATTATTCTCCTCAGAGTGCTCACAGACCCAGCAGAGTGTTTGTAAGCTGTATCCTCAACAGGCTAGAATTTCAGAAAAGGCAAGAAGCTTGCTAGCAATGGCTAGCTTAAATGTAAACTAGCTGACTTTTCTTTGTTTCGACTCACTCAGCTTACTTTTTGGTTTTCCTCTTTTTCTGGGGGTGCTTTTCTTTGCCAAGAATGGGGTTATCAGCCCCCATTCTCCCAGCAGGGTGCAGTGCCTACCACCTGTAGTCCTAGCACTCTGGGCAGGTAAAGTAAGTAGATTGTATGAGCTTAGGAGTTCCAGACCAGCCTGAGCAAGAGGCAGACCCTGTCTCTACTAAAAATAGGAAAATTAGCTGGTTGTGGTGGTGGGTTCCTATAGTCCTGCCCCAGATACTTGGGAAGCTATGTGGATATCTTTAGCCCAAGAGTTTGAGGTTGCTGTGAACTGTGTCACCACAGCACTCTACCCAGGGCAACAGAGTAAGACTCTGTCTAATAACAGTAATAATAATAATAATAATAATAATAATAATGAAGGTATAATGTTCTGTCATTTGACAGCAGAATATAGTCACTGTAGTTAACAAGAATACATTTTTGTGCATTTCAAAGCTAGAAAAGAGGACTTGAATTGTTCCTGCCACATGGAAATGACAATGGATATTCCAAATACTCTGATTTGCTCATCACACATTATGCATAGAACAAAATATCACAAGCTCCCCATAAACATGTAAATATTATGTATCAAAGAAAAACATATATTTCTAATGAATGAAAAACAGAAAATATGCTGTCTTCCCCCCAATTTCATAACCCAATGCAAAGAGGCTCCAAAAGAAACTTTCCTTCTATTCAGATGATTTCGATGATATAAATTAAATGTAAATAAAAAGTTCTACAAGCACCTATGTGGCAGAAGTTAAATGACATGAGGAATTCCCACTGATTTGCGATTATTTACCACCAGTGTAAGAGGGAAATGCTTCTTCCCTTGGGGAATGTCATTCAAGAACCAGACATTATTCTCATTTTCCTTGTGCCCAGGAATGTGTATCAGCTTTAGCTTAAGCACGGTGCAAGTGTTAACACCTGTTGTACCCAAGGTGCAGGGTGGCCTAAAGCATCCAGCCAGGAGAGCTGGGTGCAAATGGTAGCATTAGAGAGGGAACTTGAGAAGCCAGAGTACGAAGACATCACCTTGCCTGCTTTTAAATGCCAATCGAAGAGGTGGGCCAGGGGCGCTGAATGCTGACGACACCTGGCTTCACTCTGTCACCAGAATATGCACACTCTACCAAGCCCCTCCACTCCTCCACTTCCGGTGCCCTTCTCTGTCTCCTCATCTCCCCCTCTCAGCTCAAGCGTCCCTTCTCTGAGCGATCTTCACTGCTCCCCTAGGTGGTCAGTGTCCACCTTCTGCATGCAGCCTAGTACTTGGTGAGCATCCCTAGAAGAACATCTCCAATCACCTTGGGACTATATGAGGGTCTTTTCCCACTGCTGGACAGACAATGAGTTTATTGTGCATTCCTGATCCCCAGGAAGGGGCACTGATTCCCCAGAGGAGAGCTTAGCAAGTTTCTCGGATCCTGTGAAGGTGAATTGCTACAGGATGGTCCTAACCAGGACTGTGGGATAAGGTGGGCACTTCTCCCTTATCAGTAATGAGGATGCAGACTGGGGAGAGAGAAGAGAAAAGGCTCCGTGGTAAGAGTCGGGCTACTGGTGCTGTGCAGAATTCTTTAGTCTTTCACAAAACTGGAAACTCCTACTGGCACATTTTATTTTTAAACACCTTGGCAAAGCCTCCCGTTAGAGTTTGTGAGTACCTTAGTAATTAGGGATGTTTAGCTGAGCAGAAGGGAAGAGGAGGATGGTACTCCAGAAACTTGGTAGTCATCGTCCCCCAGAGGTTTAAAGAGCTGAAAAATGAGAATGAGACCAAATGCATCCTGGATGGCCCCAGGGAGGGAAGAAAACTAACTGTAGGAATTCTAGAATAAGATTTCAGGTATCTTCTAATTCTATCAGGAATTCAGCTGACATTTACTGGGCACACTCTATGTGTAAGCTTTAATACATGGGCAAGGAAGACGTGGCAAGAAAAGTGTCTTAACGTGAGTTGATGGCAAATACCAAAGAAACAAAAGAAAACATTTCATTAATTATCTAACCCACGATAACTTTAAAAAGAGACGAATAACCACTTGGTGCACATCAAGCCGTTCATCAGATATCTGCTGAGGACCTGCCCTCTGCCCCAGGCTGCTCTCAGGCTGAGGGTGGCCCCGTCCCAGCACCTTAACACTGACAGGTGTGTCTGTGGAGAGTGATTTGGTCTAAGTGTCTCATTCTGAGGTGTGTGATTCTAGGGAATACCTAAACCAACTTCCTTTTGCAATTTATGGTGAAATTAAATAATCAAGATATTTTTTCAGAGATCATTTCATAGTTTCTGGAAGAGTTAGAACTAATATCTGTGCAGGGGATATTTTTTGTTTGTTTGCTTGTTTCCTTTGGTTCAATGGACTCTTTTGGCTGACTTAAATTTTTGCAATCATATAGAGCAGAGTCCCCCACGGCTGCAGCGTGGCTGAGAGGGAATGCAGGGAAAGAATAAGTAAAATCAGATGCAGAGTTGCTGCAACTCCCTTCTAAACATCCCATAAACGTGCATTTGGCTCATGTTTATTTTTACATACTTCACCAGAAAATAGCAACTGCAAACCTCCTTCCTGCTGGTCGCTTCAGGCAAAGAGGAGGCATAAAGCCTGAAAAATGCACAATAAACAAACAGGCAACAAGCCCTTTCTCTACAATGCAGATTTCAAAACTTTCACTCCAGTTCTCAGCCACAGCAGTCTAAGAGACTTGCAGCATGCTCTGGGCCAATGTTAATGCTTTGTCTTGAATAGCAAATGTGACTTAAGATAAATTTGTTTCCACTTAACTAAGAAAGTATAGTTTTGTTCCCAAACCTTCAAGTATATTTTTTTGCATTACATTCACTAGAAAGTTCTTTATGATGGAAAGTTTTTTTTTTTTTTCCTATCCCATTGATTTGGTTTAATAAACTACCAACTTCTTATTTTATCAGATTATAAGAAATGTTTTATCCCCACTTAATAAAATTGAAGGCTATTGAAGAGAAGATAAATAGACTTTGGCTGATTCCAGCTGCCAGGGATCTCTAACAAATTTTCATTCTTGATTATTTCTTTAAATTACAAATGTTATTTGATGGCTCCTCTTAATATCTCAAAGGCATGTCACACTCAAAGAATTAAAGGTGAATCACATGGTGGACACGTCATTCAAAAGATCCTAAAAGAGGGCTTCAGTTCAGTGGGCGAGCCACCAGCCTTCCAGGGTTAGAGGACTAAGGGCCACCCTGACCGTCTCTCCATCTCTGCTCCTCAATTTTGCCCCCAGCTACCTCTCGCACCTGTTCCCTTCCCTCTTCTGCCACCATGATTGCCACAGTTTCTAGTTGGAGCCTCACATCCATTCTTATTTATATCCTATCACAGCAGTATTTTTTTATATCCTATTTATATCCTTATTTATATCCTATCCCCACTGTAGTAAAGCAATATTTTCCCAAAATAAAAATGGGATCATATCGTTCCTCTCTTTAAGCATTAAATGATGATATTTTATTTTTAATAGTAAATAGGCATTCTGAGGGAGGCCTCCAAAATGATGTCAAGAATCATAGATGGTCTTGGTCTGGGTCCTCCATCTTCACCTGCTCTCTGTGGTCAGCCGACTCTTGCTTTTTTCCAGTCTCTTAAATGAGGTGCTCCCTCCTGCCACAGTGCCTTTTCACATGCTGACTCTTAAGTCTGGAAAGCTAACTCTTCTACTCTCAATTCTCTCTGGCTTGTTAAAGTTTCCTCTCCTTCTACGCTTTGATTAATCATCCTGTTTTTTAGAGTTGTCTTCCATGTTATGTCTTTCCTTCGTAATTCTTACTACAATGGTAATAGTGTGTTATACATTTATGTACATATATATTATTTATTGTTTTATTTGAGTAATGTTTATCCTCTGCTTCCTCTCTGAGGGAAAGGCTTATACTACATATAAGTTTTGGTTGATCTTATCACTAACGTCTAGCACCATTTCTGGCATAAAAGAGACTTTCAGTAAATTAATGAAGGCATGAATGCATAAGTAAACAATATATTCAGGGTATGAGTAGTCAATCGTTACTGTGAGAGAGTATCCAAAATGATACTAATGACTTTCACGTTATCCTCCATGCAGATGGAAAATCCCACATCACAGGGGCAGCGCCTGCCAAGTCAGACAGGGGGCTTCACACTACCGTCTCATCTCGGTAACTCAGTGTCTTGTGCCAGGGCCTGTCAGTGTCTGAGTATTGGTTTCTCCTCAGTAGAACCAGGGAATGAATGGTCCACTCACTGGGGTAATGTAAGAATTGCGTGATCTATGTTTTCAAACCCTTTGAGGGCTGTAAACCCCAGGAAATCCAGACTGAGGAGCTGAAGGACGACAGAGACTTGTAGGAAACTGTAGGGAAGAGGGTGAATCCAGCCTTCATCCCTCCTCACAGTGGGGCAGGGAGTGTTACCTGGTGTTCTGAAACACGGCAACATGCTCCTGTTCATGTTAAAAATGGCTACAATTTCATGTTGGGTGTATTTTACCATAGTGCTAAGCAGCTGTGATAGAGACCACCTGGTTCACAGAACCTGAAATACTTACTCTCTGGCTCTTCATGGAACAAAGTTTGCCAACCCCTGTTCTAGACTGCTGTGGACTCTGGCTATGACCGCTCTCTTAGGGCCTGGCTTCAGGTGCCCCCAGCTACATACACAGAAGAAGGAAAGCATCAGCGTGACCCCTGCCTCCTTCCTGTCACCCAGATCCAGTCCATTCTATCTGACACTGGGGCCTTTGTTTGTGAACCCTGGAACTTGTTTTCTAACTGTGTCCCTCAACTCCATTTAGTTCTTTACTTTAATAGGTCATGTTGTGTAATAACACACAGGATCCTGTTTCACTCTAACTCCTTCATGGGTAGGAAGAACAGGGACCATTACCACCACCGAACAACTATTCCTGCCACCCAGAAGATGTGGCCTCTGTAGAACATAAAGGTCAACGTGAGGCAAAAGACAGTTTTATTTGAGAGTTTATTTATTACGGAATTTCTATATGCCTCACTTTGTAAAGGGGGGGGGAGTCAAAGTTCATATGTCACAGAGATGTTGTGAGGACAATATATGCGAAACACCTCCAATTTCTGGCCCACAATAAACATTTATTAATAATTACTATTTTATGATACATAACCAAGAAAATTAGAAAATACATAATTTTAAATGAAATTTATGATCTTTTTAAAAATAAATTACTTAGGTGCTATACCTCCAAGGAGTAGTATTTTTTAAAAGTATTTTAAAGACTTCTTTTAACTTCTTCAAAAGTTTAAGAGAATCTGAAATAATCCAATCTGTATGGAAATAGGGCACAACAAATATATGGGAGAAGAAAAATAATTTCAGGAATAAACTTCTACAATAACAACTTTATTCCAGGGGAGTTTTAAGAATCATTCATTTTCTTTGTTTTTATAGCTATGACACTTGGGTACAAATTTGTCTCCAACTTAGCTTCATTTCCTATAATTTTCCATAAAACTCTACATTGGACTTATTGTATATTCTCATAAAATGGCTCAAATTATTGTTGAGTTACATTAACTCAGATACATTAATTTTATTCTGCACACATATGCAAGTGATAGTATGACTTGCTTTCTTTGTCATCAAACGTCTACCCACTGGATGAGGGTGATGATTGTACAACATTTTGGATGTCCTTAATGCCATTGATTGATCACTTAAAAATGGCTAAAATTTTATGTTGGGTATATTTTACCACAATAAAAAAGCCTAGCCATCCTGCCAGCTTAATTAAATGATCCTTTGGTTGTAAAAATCGACACAGATCCCCCAAGTCTGATTCAATCAGTTTTTCTCCCACATCTTGGACCCTTCCTCATTCTTCCATTCCAAAGCTTCTCACATTGCAGTTCCATCTTCCCATGTCTCATCCTCCCCTAGATCGCACGCTTCCTGAGGGCAGCCTCCAATCCTCCTTCTCTACATCGTAGTCTCTCTCATACCGATGAGCACACACCCACTGCTTTGTAAATATTTGTCAGAGACAGGGAGGAATGGAGGAGGGTGGGAGGGGGCTTCAACCCCTGTTACCTGCTCCAGTGTGGTCGGGGTACAGCAGAAACAAGGGATGTCGATTTCCACTGGACAGTACTGTCCTCGAAAGATCCTCCAAAGTACCCCCTGCTTAATTTTGCTTTCATTTGAAAAATTGTAAGTGTGATCATATAAGCTCCTGCTCAACAAATAAATGTACTTGAACTCTTAGATAACAGTCCACATGGAAGATTGTCATCATTTTGGGAGTCTCCACCCAAATACCATCAGAGACCTGGGAGGCAGTATCTCCAAGCTGAGCAGACCTGAACACGACAGTGGCAAAGTATACCTCTTGGACTGTCAGAAAGGCAGTCTCTGCTCCACCACACCATGTGCTCCCAGGTCAGGTGAAGGCCCAGAATTGCCTGAGCTTCTGGTTTCTCTTTATGCTAGAAATTGATTCAACACTTTTTAAACAAGATTGCAGGCCAGACAAAACATACTTTTGGGAAGTTTGTGACCATTCACACACTATCACAGACACTTTCAGAACATCTATTATACAAATGCCTGGAAATGCACCTGTTGGAATAAAAACAAGAATGAGGGTGCCTAATGCAGAAGATGGATTTTAGGATTAAATGAGTTAAGGTGTGAAAGCACCTACTATCTTTCTGCATAGATGCTTAATAAATATTAATTTTATTTCTTCCTTTCCTCTTTCCTGCCTTTTTAATTGTGAAAAAAGATTAATTTAATATGAAAATATGTAAATGGGGAAGGATTCATTATTTTTAATAAAATACGTGGTTTTGTTATATGAGACTCCATACCAACCAAGCCAATAGATTCCACATCTTGGGGCCCTTCCCCAGTGTTGCTCTCAGTAGACTGATTCCACCCAGATGAGTCTGACTTGTAATGGGTATTTTTGCATGAAAACTATACTTCCAAACAGGTTTAAAGATGCTTGAAAACAGATTTTTCTCCTTAATTGTATAAAACACCTTATTTATAGATAAAGGATTTCTTGGACAAAATAAAGCTTTAATTCATTTTTTTCTGAATTACTATTAATTTTACATGCCGTTAAATACATTTTAAAGTATCTTCTTGGTGGCTGAGTAACAGCTTCCCTGCAACTGGGCACAGTGAGTCTGGGGAGACAAAACTCCAGACATCTCTGGCCGGTGGGATCTGCCTATGATCATCCCTTTGAGGATACAGGGAGCCACCAAGGGACTTCTGGACCCCAGGAGGAAGACAAAAACAGTGGAAAACTGGCAAGTGGCTGCGTGTGTTCGATCAACC
>CAUYPK010167178.1:0-14857 GCA_963574355.1 Loris lydekkerianus
GTTTTATGCCTTAAATTTAAGTCCTTTATCCATCTTGAATCAATTTTTGTGAGTGGGGAAAGGTGTGGGTCCAGTTTCAGTCTTTTACATGTGGATATCCAGTTCTCCCAACACCATTTATTAAATAGAGAGTCTTTCCCCCAAGGTGTGTTCTTGTTTGGTTTATCAAAGATTAGGTGGTTGTAAGATGTTAGTTTCATTTCCTGGTTTTCTATTCGATTCCAAGTGTCTATGTCTCGACTTTTGTGCCAGTACCATGCTGTCTTGACCACTATGGCTTTGTAGTACAGCCTAAAATCTGGTATGGTGATGCCCTAGACCTATTTTCTTAAAACCCAACTATGATTCAAGTTTTGTTTTTTTTTTTTAAACAACTTCCCATTGCTTTCAGGATGAAGTCTCAGAATTCCTTAATTCATTTTATAAGCCTTCTGTGCTCTGGACATTTCCCTGCTCTTCTCTAAGTAGTACAATCAGAAGATTGGGAACTTATTTTCCCATGAACTGACCTTGTGATGACCCCACTCCAGGCACGTGGGGACCACAACCAAATTTTCAAAATGGCCGATTGGGGCTGGGGTTAAATGGTGGAAGCATTACTGGTTCACATGGGTGTCTTCACTAACATACTTGGTATCTAAACCAACCATCTGGGTGATGCTTTGCCCCAGAGCTATTCTGGAGCTCCCGGATTAGTGCATGAAGTGATTGTTAATGGTACAAGTTGGGGTAAGGAATAGGAATCAGGCATTTAGAAACTGTTATGGAGTAACTTGATAGAGTAATTTTATATTTATAATAATGAAAATGCGTTTGTATCTTGTGTCTTTTAAGATTTCATTTGCCTAGTAATTTGATTTTATTGTATTTTATCAAAGCATTGGTCTACAATGCAATGAATTGGAAATTTAAAGATAAAACTCTGTGACAATAGAGAGCTTGACTTGAATTCTCTTGGAAAAGTTCAGCCTAGAGCTAGCAATCTCCCCAGAAGTTTATAAATGCACTTTCTGATGTAAAGAAATGTTTGATTTCCCAGCTGAGAGCGTGTGCGTCAAAAATGGAAGAGAATCTACAAAGAGAAAAAAATCACAACTTTAGTTTATATGTTAACTATTCCTGATTTTCATGGAGGAACTGGTTAAAATAGAAACTTCTGGCTTCTGACCATCCAGTCCAGATGTAACAGTACGTGCTTGATATATTGAGCATGACGGTGACTTGGAGCACTTACGAGGGAAATTCCTCCTATAAAACAAGGAGGTGGAATGAAAAAAAGTTTCAATGTTCTTTTCAGCTCTAAAACCACGTACTGTCATGATTTTATACTTGACTATTAAGCTTTCTAATAAGGGCACCTGTTGGTATATAACATGGAAAACAAGACAGCTTTAAAAAAAGAATTAGATAAATAATTATCCATCATTATTAGTCATTGTTATTATTTTTTATTTTCAATAAATTCAACACTTTTTAAATTTTATTTTTATTTATTTATTTATTTTTTGGCCGGGGCTGGGTTTAAACCCACCGCCTCTGGCCTATGGGGCCAGCGCCCTACTCCTCTGAGCCACAGGCGCCGCCCTTAGCACTTTTTTTTAAATTCAACAATTTTTTAATGGAAAGAACTGCCAAATACTAAATTATTATTTATCAGATTTTGGTACTTCACCGCTAACCAGCTGTGTGACTGAGGCTATATGATGTCCCTTGTTTGTCCACTCCACTTTGGAATGACAGGGTTGAATTGCATTGCCAACCTCCCTAAAGTGTTGAGGGGTGCAGGGGATAGATGCCGAGCCAAGCAGGTGGGGTACTTCTTGGGAGTTTCCCCATCCTCAGCCTGAAGAGCTCCTCTTTTTTGTTTAGAGATGGGCCTTTGTGTGAGATTTTATTAGAAGAAATACTTCATTGCAATGAAAAGGTTGGGGAAACTATTAGGCTATGTGATCTTCAATGTCCCCGGTCGTATTAAGTCTGCTTATTGGAATCATACCATTCTAGAGGCAGATGTCTGAATTGCAGGCATCATGTGTAAGTGTGGGGGTTGACAGGCGAGCTAGGTAAATGAATAAAGAGGCTGGGTATAAGCCCAATAGGGAGCCGAGGGGACTGTGTTGAGCTAGGAAGTACATGCCCTATCTAAAGGAAACTCAAAATTCAGCTCCTGCCTAATATTGCCATGTGGAAATGTGGGAATTGCTCTAGGATGTGTGCATCCAACATATATTCTGGAAGCTAAATGGGACTTATCTGCTTCCAACTGTGGGTCACCTGAAATTCTTAGATTTTTTTTTTTTTTTTGAGACAGAGTCTCACTATGTCACCCTCAGTAGAGTGCTATGGCATCACAGCTCACAGCAACCTCAAACTCTTGGGCTTAAGTGATTCTCTTGACTCAGCCTCCCAAGTAGCTGGGACTACACGTGCCTACCATAACACCTGGGTAATTCTTTTTTGTTGCAGTTGTCATTGTTGTTTAACTGGCCTGGGACAGGTTTGAACTTGCCAGCCTGGGTGTATGTGGCTGGCGCCCTACCCACTGAGCTATGGGCGCTACCCTAGAATTTTTTTTAATGCTAAATAAGTAATACACATGAATTAGCAGACTAGCGGGCCTAATCATCTTCCGAGTTGCCTAGCTCTTTATCTGGCATGTAGTAAACAAACTATCAATGTTAGCTGTCATTACTATTATCAATTATTATTACCTAATAATGATGTAGCAGACTTGTATCTGTTAAAAATTGCAATGGAATTGTAACATAATTATACAATTTTATGCTATTCAAAATGAATTCCTTTAAAGGCAATATCTTAAAACTGGAATACTTTTGAGAATTACTGACAATAGGAAAAAAGGAAATAAATGAAGCTTCACTGTGAACTTGAATCATATCCAAGGTAGGTCCTGCACTACCCTGCCAAGTGTGGCCCTTCAGGCTCATCATGGCTTACAGTGAAAAACGTGTGGGTGTCCAGATCCCTGGGGCGCTCGGATGCCCTGGCCCTGTATCTGATGGTCAGACCTCTACCAGTGATGGTGGACAGCACAGTCATGCTCAGAATGGTGTCTGGATCTTTGTCTTCTTTCTCATTTACAGGACTACTGCAGCTTTAGGAGAAGTTAGAGCATCTATACAATAAGGTCCATTTCTTACTTTTTTCCCAAAAGTGACTTGTCTCAAGTTTATAAACAAACCTTGTTACTTCAGGTAAATGCACTTATTCATATGGAAAGTGAATGACCAGAGATTGATTCCAGATTCCCCAGTGAAATCCTGTACAGGAACTGGCTTCACCTTTTTAAAAAAAGTTTTAAAGCAAGACATAAAAGGAAATTAGAAAAAAATCATTGTTATTTCTCTGCATCGTCTCTGATAGATGTTTTTACATTAAATAAATGAAATAAATCATGACCTTAGTGAACTTGTTAGAACAGTGTTTTCCAATCTTTTTTATCTCATGGCACACGTGAACCTATAGTTAAACTTCCGCTGCACACTTAAGTGACGTTGATCAAAAAAAGAAAGAGTAAAAAAAGAATATACTCACTGTGCTTTGAACTTCTTTTTTCTTTTTTTGAGACAGAGCCTCAAGCTGTCATCCTTGGTAGAATGCTGTGGCATCACAGCTCACAGCAACCTCCAACTCCTCAGCTTAAGCAATTCTCTTGCCTCAGCCTCCCAAGTAGGCGCCCACCATAACGCCCAGCTATTTTTTGGTTGTAGTTGTCATTGTTGTTTGGCAGGCCCAGGCTGGATTTGAACCCACCACCTCTGGTGTATGTGGCTGGCGCCTTAGCCGCTTGAGCTATAGGCACCGAGCCTGTGCTTTGAACTTCCTTTGAAAATAATTTAATGAACGATCTTTAAAAATTTCCATAGCATAGGGGTTGAAAATCACTGTGTTAGAAGCTGGTTGGGGGTAGGTGGTTACAAAAATGAGTTTTCCCACGGTTTCATAGTCTTGTCGTTCTCACAGTTTCTGCCCTTTGGGAAGTGGTGGTACTGAGAGGTAAAGAAGAATCTTAAAATGGAATAAAGAAAGCAGAGGATGACAAGAGTGGGGTGGCTAGGAAGAAAAATGTAGGGGGAAGGGCTGATTAATACCAACTGTGGAATTATTTGGCCTAAAGCAGGCTTTTGATGTTGGAGCCTCACCTGGATCTGAGTGCATGAGTTGTATCTACTATGTATAATACATGTATAATTGCATGTTTTCCTTTTATTACATTTTATATTAAGAAGTAAACCATTTTTTATGTTGTCACGGAGACTTTGTAATTATTTTTCATAATCTACTGAAATGTTCCTCTTGTATTAGTCATAGTTTATCATTACTATAAACAATATGGTGACAAACATCTTTATATATATAGTTTCTGTCCTTCATCAGTTATTTCCTCAGGATGAATTCTGTGGAACTGGGAATGCTGAGTTTACAGAGGTAATTATTATTGGCCTTGTATCTTATAGCCTAGTTATCTTCCTACAGATTTGTATAAATTTAACTTGCTACTGGATTAAGTGGAGTTTTAGTTTTCCTGTAGACTTCTGAGAACCGAATTTTATAAATTTTTCTTTTCATTCCTTTAATTTTTGTGTCTTTGAAGGTTCATAAAATAGAGAATCCTTTAAAACTGAGAATCTTTTATCATTTTTATTTTTTCTTGTGTTAATTATCTATCTATGCCTTTCACTGTTTTGTCTGTTGGGGCTGAGGTGCCCAAAAAATGTATACACATTTTAGGAAAGAAAACTATATTAAAATTGTAATACTTGGCTAGGTGTGATGCCTCACGCCTGTAATCCTAGCACTCTGGGGGCCGAGGCAAGTGGATTGCTTAAGCTCAGTAGTTGGAGATCAGCCTGAGCAAGAGTGAAACTGGTCTTTATTAAAAATTGGAAAACTAGCCTATAGACCCAGCTATTCTGGAGGCTCAAGCAGGAGGATCGCTTCAGCCCAAGAGTTTGAGGTTGCTGTGAACTACAATGATGTCACAGTATTCTACCCAGTGTGACTGAGTGAGGCTCTGTCTCAAAAAATAAAAAAAAGTAAAAAAAATTGTAATACTCATGTCACATTTGACTTCTGCAATTTCAAGATGTGTTCAAACGTGACTTATATTCATCTTTTGTTACAGATATGTATTCAGCATTTCAGCATTACAATTTTTTTTTTTTTTTGAGACAGAGTCTCACTATGTCGCCCTCAGTAGAGTGCTGTGAAGTCACAGCTCACAGCAAATTCCTGGGCTTAAGCAATTTTCTTGCCTCAGCCTCCCAAGTAGCTGGGACTATAGGCACCCGCCACAACCCCTGGCTATGTTTTGGTTGTAGTTGTCATTGTTGTTTTAGCAGGCCCTGGCTGGGTTTGAACCCGCCAGCCTCGGTGTGTGTGGCTGGTGCCCTACCTACTGAGCTATGGGTACCACCAGAATTACAATTTTAACACAGTTTCTTCTATCATAAAATGTGTATATATATTTTTGGCACCCTCTGTTATATGTATCCCTACCTACTTTTATATACTGTAAGTGGTAACTTTTTGACAATTGTTTTTACGAATAGGTATACTAGTTAGCTGTTTATCTTTTTAAACCTTAGTTTAGTTGTGTTTGTGCTAATTCTGCTCTGAGCTCCTGGGTACTTTGTTGGCAGCTCATCAGGGAATTCATTAGGTTGTGCTATAATTGAATCATGAGCTTCTGTCTATACACCCAACAATTTACATAATATTTGCTCCAAATTGCTTATTAAGGTTTTGAAGAAAAAGAACATTTGAATAAAATAATTGAATGAAGCGATGTGCTGCAGTGATACCACCATTTTAAATTTTCAAAACTAGAGAGAGATCTGAATTTCCTTCTTTTAGTCAGGAAGACATAAGAAAATCCTCTGGCTGACCTTGTAGGGAAGCCCGGCTGTTGGAGAGCAGGACTTCCTCTCTCCTCTGGGGCCTCACTCAGGACTCTGAGGTCCTACTTGGAAAGCCCCTGGGGGTCTGGGTGGGTAGCTGCTCTCCTTTGGCGCCACTTTCTGGGCAAAAGCTTCCAGTGTTTGGATTTTATTAGCCCATAAAATTAAGGGGGAAATGCTGGAAAAAAATCACAGCACACTGTTATTACTCTTGTGAATGAATACCATAACTTGCAACTAGACTATTAATGGCTAAATGAATTTTCTATGCCCAAGCCAAAACACATTTCATAGAGTTACACAGAGATGAATGGTTAATAAAACAGACATGGGCAAAAAATGCGTGGTCCAACAGAATGGGAGTGATTGATGTTAGATTTCTGGAATTTTTGCATTTAGCTGTGATTTTATTTTATTTTCTAAAATAAAACATCTTATTAAATATTTGCACTTAAATGTTATTACCAAATCCTCACTCTGTTTTTTACTTATTTACTTATCTATTTGAGATGGAGTCTCACTCTGCAGCCCTGGGCAGAATGCCGTGGCATCATAGCTCACACAATCTCAAGCTCCTGAGTCCAACTGATCCTTCTGCCTCTGCCTCCTGAGTAGCTGGGACTATAGGCACCCACTGATATTCCCGGCTAGTTTTTCTATTTTTATTGGAGACAAAGTCTCACTCTTTCTCAAGCTGGGAAATCCTAACTATAAAAAGTGTGTATATTAAGCAAGTTTTGGGAGATATAATTATGTAGATGGAATTTTATGAGTTTTTTGAATAATTTTATAATTTTCAACATTGTATTATCAACCAGTTTGATCTAATCCTAATTTGCCCCTAGTCATAAACAGTGATGTTTTATTTTAAATCTCATTGAATTTATTTGTTGAAGTAATGCCTGTCCCAGATAATATACAGTTCTAGAATTTTAACTCAATACTTAAAACAACTCTATAGATTCTGACATCAGAGGAAACCTTAGCTCAAAGAATTACTTCTATGATTACTTTCCATCGCAATGTTGTGATGATATACATGGTATTTCTGAGTTTATTCTCTTGAGAGCTTCCATTATATTCACCCAAAGAAAAAAGAAAGAATGCAAGTCACTGTACTGAAACCCTGAAAGACCCACGACCTTCATTTGAAGAGGTACCTTTTCATTCTATTCTTAGAAATCTTTCCCATCCCATAGATCTCTCAGTGAGGCTCAGTGGCTAGTGGCTGGATATTGCTTGAAATTGTGGTTGCCTCTTCCAATAAAGCTATTTGTGACAATGGCCAAGAAATATGTGGCACAGAACACAAACTTCTTGGACAATGTAAGTATAATAGAATCCCATATATATTTAATATACATAGTTTTCCCTTTATTTCACACATGTAGTACAGATATAATGTAGAAAAATTATAAAATAAGAAAAAATGAATTTTACATATATGTGAAAATAGACCATACATGAACAGTGGGTTACTTCTGGGTCATTGACTTAGAAGTGATATTTTTTCTGTAATAAGTCTGTCTTCTTATGTTAGAAAAAGAGGGACTACTTTCTTTCTATGTTTTTTTTAGTTTCGGAAATTTCAAAACAAATATAAAAATAGCAAGACTAGACTAATGAACCTGGACTATTATCAAGACTTATATACTGGGTTTCAGACTTGGTTGGGATCTGTGACATGTTTCTTTCCTTCCTATTTCTCTTCTTTGGGAATGGAAATGTCTATCCTATACCTGTCCACCATGGGATTTTGGAAGCAGATAATTTATTTTCTGATTTCACAGGTCCACAGATAGGAATTTTGTCCATACTCCAAGTCTCACCCATAACTGGTTTAGATAATGCAATTTGGAGCTTTTGGAGTTGGTGATATTTAGATGGGCTTTTTGGTCTTAGAGTTGATATTGGAATAGCTTAAAACTTATGGGGAATTTTGGATCAGATGGACATGTTTTGCATGTGGGATGGACATGAATTTTGGGAGACCAGAGGGCAGACTCTACTGGGTTAGCTGGTATTCCCCTCCCCCAAATTCATATCCTTCTGGAACCTGAGAATATGGCCTTATTTGGAAATAGGGAAGTTGTAGATATAGTTAAGACAAAGTTATACTGGAGTAGGATGGACCCTTAATTTAATATGACTGGTGTCCTCATAAGAAGAGGAGAAGCTACACAGGGAGAGACATACAAGGAGAAGGCCGTGTGACAATGGCGCGGAGACTAGAGTGACGTGTTGAGGTGTACAAGCCAAGGAACACCAAGAATTCCTGGCAATACCAGGTGCCAAGAGAAGGGCATGAAACAGATTCTTCCCTAGAGCCTTCAAAGAGAGGATGGTGCTGCTGAAACCTTACTTTGGACATTTAACCTTCAAACTTTGAGGCAATAAATTTCTGTTGGCTTAAGCCATGTAGTTTATGGCACTTTGTTATGGCAGTTAGTTATCCCTAAGAAATGAACACAACTTGTGTATGTGCTATTGTATCAATGCATTATGTATATTACAAAGCATACTCAGAGAAATTGATATCAAAATAAAATTTTTCATCTTGTTTATTTATAGTATACAAAAGAGTTTTGAGAGCAGGGCAGTGCCTGTGGCTCAGTGAGTAGGGCGCCGGCCCTAAACCTGGCCCCAGCCAGCTAAAACAGCAGTGACAACTGCAACAACAAAAAAAAGCCAGGCGTTGTGACAGGTGTCTGTAGTCCCAGCTACTTGGGAGGCTGAGGCTGGGCTGAATTGCTTAAGCCCAAGAGTTGGAGGTTGCTGTGAGCCGTGACACCACAACACTCTACTGAGGGCAACAAAAAAGTAAGACTCTGTCCCCCCTCCACAAAAAAATAAAATAAAATAAAGAGTTTTGAGAGCAATGATAGTGAATATGTGCCATTTTAAAATTAACTTTTTATTTTGGAATAATATTCCATTTACAGAAAAGTTGCAAAGGTAGAACAGAGAATTCCCCAGAGCCTTCCCTGGGGTGTGTGTATCAGGAGTGGGGAGAGGAGATGGTGCTTCTCAGATCGACAGGCAGCTGTGATACCTGGAAGAAAGTGTTGACCTACCCTCAAAGTCTTCTATCACCATCATCCTGCTTCAGTTTCCTCATCTGAAAACAGGAATGAAAGTGTTGTGAAGTGAGTAAATCCCAGCTCTGTCCTGTCCTAGCTAAATGCCCCTGGAGAAGACATTTGACCCTTGAAGGCACAGTTTCTGCTTCTGTGACATGAGGAGAGTAGGACCTCCCCTGCAAGGTGTAAGCAGAAGATAGTTGTTCAGCTCTAGACCATTGGGTATTCTGCTCTTCCCTTTCTTTACCATGTTTCCCAGGCTTCTTATTAACTGAGTTCTTTTTGGGGGTTGTAAAAATGCCAAAAGGCAGATCAAATATCCACATGGTATGTTCAGATGCACCATGAAATTTGCTCTAAACACACAGTGCATAGCGCTAATATTATGAGAGAGAGAGAGAGAGAGAGAGAGAGAGAGAGAGAGAGAGAGAGATAAACAGAGATTGGAGACCCCTATGGAAAGAAACTTCTAGTCTTGAGATTCTTTGTATCAAGACAAAGCAGAATGTAGACTTGGTGTTTTTATGCTGAGAGTAGTCCTCAGCTCTGTAGTCCTCTGGAAAATTCCAGGGGGAGGCTTCTTCAGCACATATGTCTGAGAAGCACTGATTTGTTCTAAAACGAGCAAATGCGTGGGTTGTTCCACACCGCTCTGCAGCACACGCCCCTCGCCCCCACTTCTGCCAACACCAGCCTTGCCTTCAGCAGGGGAACCTCTGCTACCACCTGCCTGTTCCTCAATAGAGTCCCCCTGGGGAGGGGATGCTCCCCAGGGTCTGGTCCTCAGTCAGCCCTTTGCTTCTTCCATTCCATAGTGACAAAGATCACAGAATACTCATATTAGAGTTGGTTGTTCTTAGATCATTTAGTCAATGTTTTTCATTTCTTTCAATTTCAGATTGATATGAGGGTGCAAATGTTTAGGTTACATTGTTTTCATTTCTAAGATAAAGTTCAAGTTATAATTGAGCCTTTCATCCAGTGGGTGTGCTGAATGCCCTCACATGAGCGCATTAGGTGAGATGGACCAATTGTCCTCCCTCCTCCCCCTTTCTTTTCCCTCCCCACCTTGCTAGACAGTACTTGTATTTTTCTTTTGTTTGGGCTTGTAGTTGTTTATATGTTGGTTAATTGATTTCATATTAGTATTGAATACATTGGATACTTTTTTCCTATTCTTGTGATGCTTTACTAAGAAGAATGTGTTTCTTTCTTCTTCTTTTTTTTTTTTATTGTTCAGGATTCATTGAAGGTACAAAGAATTAGGTTACAATGATTGCGATTGTTAGGTAAAGTCTCTTTTATAACTGTGTCCTGCCCCTAAGAGGTTTACCATATGCCGCTGTGACCTCCATCACTCTCTCTCCTCCCCTCTCCCCGCTCCCTTATCCCCCTACCCCAGCCCTTGTGTTAGTTTATCTATCGCCTTCATATTAGAATTAAGTACATTGGATTCTTGCTTCTCCATTCTTGGGATACTTTACTGAGAAGAATGTGTTCCACCTCCATCAAGGTTAATACAAAGATATAAAGTCTCCATCTTCATATATTCATGGCATACGTACACCACAGCTTGTTAATCCATTCCTGGGTTGGTGGGCATTGAGGGTCTTTCCACATTTTGGCGATTGTAAATTGAGCTGTGATAAGCAGTCTAATGTAAATGTCCTTGTGATAAAATGATTTTTTTTCCTCTAGGTAGATGTCCAGTAATGGGACTGTAGGATCAAATGGGAGGTCTAATTTGAGTTCTTTGAAGATTCTCCATACTTCCTTTCAAAAAGACTGTACTAGTTTGCAGTCCCACCAGCAGTGTAAAAGTGTTCCCTTCTCTCCACATCCACGCCAGCATCTGCAACTTTGAGACTTTGTGATGTGAGTCATACTCACTGGGGTTAGGTGCTATCTCAGAGTGGTTTTGATTTGCATTTCTCTGATGATTAGGGATGATGAACATTTTTTCATATGTTTGTCAGCCATTTGTTTGTCTATTCATGGTTCTATTCATGTCTCTTGCCCAGTGATAGATGGGATTGTTGGCTCTTTAATGTTGATTAATTTGAGTTCTCTGTAGATTTTAGTTATCAAGCTTTTGTCTGATTCATAATATGCAAATATCCTTTCCCATTGTGTAGGTTGTCTCTTTGCTTTGGTTGTTGTCTCCTTAGCTGTATAGAAGCTATTCATTTTAATTAAGTCCCATTTGTTTACATTTGTTGTTGCAATTCCCACAGTAGTCTTCTTCATAAAATCTTTCCCCAGGCCGATATCTTCAAGTGTTTTCCCAACACTTTCTTTGAGGATTTTTATTGTTTGATGCCTTAGATTTAAATCTTTTATCCATCTTGAATCAATTCTTGTAAGTGGTGAAGGCTGCAGGTCCAGTTTCAGTCTTTTACATATGGTTATCCAGTTCTGTCAATCCCTGTCAATTTATTGAATAGGGATTCTTTTCCCCAGTGTATATTCTTTTTTTTTTTTTTTTTTGTAGAGACAGAGTCTCACTTTATCACCCTTGGTAGAGTGCCGTGGCGTCACACAGCTCACAGCAACCTCCAACTCCTGGGCTTAGGCGATTCTCTTGCCTCAGCCTCCCGAGTAGCTGGGACTACAGGCACCTGCCACAACGCCCGGCTATTTTTTTAGTTGTTGTTGCAGTTTGACTGGGGCTGGGTTTGAACCCTCCACTCTCTGTATATGGGGCCGGCGCCCTATGGGCTGGGCCACAGGCGCCACCCACCCCAGTATATATTCTTGTTTAGTTTATCAAAGAGCAACCAAACTGTAAGATGTTAGTTTTATCTCATGGTTTTCTATTCAGTTCCAAATGTCTATGTCTCTATTTTTATGCCAATATCATGCTGTTTTGATCACTAGGGCCTAAAGTCTGGTGGGGTGATCCCCCGGCTTTGTTTTTATTACTAAGGATTGCCTTGGCTATACAGGGTTTCTTCTGGTTCCATACAAAATGAAGAATTACTTTTTCCAAATCTTGAAAGTATGATGTTGGTATTTTAATGAGTACTGCATTCAATCTATAGATTGCTTTGGGAAGTATAGACATTTAACAATGTTGATTCTTCCCAGCCATGAGCATGGTATATTCTTCCAAATTTGTTAATATCTTCTGCTATTTCTTTTCTTAGGGTTTTGTAATTTTCTTTATAGAGGTCTTTAATCTCTTTTGTTGGGTATATTCCTAGGTATTTTGTTTTCTTTGAAGCTACTGTGAAGGAAATTATGTCCTTGATTAGCTTCTCGACTTGGCTGTTAGTGGCATATACAAAGGCTACTGATTTGTGGACATTAATTTTATATCTGAGACATTACTGTATTTTTTTTTTTTTTATCACTTCCAAGAGTCTTGTGGTTGAGTCTTTGGGCTTCTCTAAGTATAAGATCATATCATCAGCAAAGAGTGAGAGTTTGACCTCAGAAGAATGTGTTTCAACTCCATCCAGGTAAGCCCAAAAGATATAAAGTCTTCATCTTTTCTTACGGCTGAGTAGTATTCCATGGTATACATATACCATGATATGTTAATCCATTCATGGGTTGATGGTTACTCGGGTTGCTTCCAAGTCTTAACAATTGTGAGTTGAGCTGCAATAAATATTCTAGTGCAAATGTCCTTGTGATTTTTTTTTCCTTCTGGGTAGATATCTAGTAAAGGGATTGTGGGATCAAATGGAAGGCTGACTTTTAGTTCTTTGAGAATTCACCATACTTCTTTCCATACAGGTTGTATTAGTTTGCAATCCCACCAGCAGTGCAAAAGTGTTCCCTTTTCTCAACATCCACGCCAGCATCTGCAGATTCAGGATTTTGTGATGTGGGCTAATCTCACTGGAGTTAGGTGCTATCTCTGAGTGGTCAATGTTTTTCAATTCTGGCTACACTTTAGAATCTCTTCTGGGAGCTTTCAAATCATACAGATTCCTGAGTCCCCACCCACCCCAAGACAGTTTGGTTTAATGGTCTGGGGAGAGGCCCAGGCATTTTTTTTGTTTTTTTTTTTTGTTTTTTTTAAAAGCTTCCCTGGTGATTCTAAAGTCCAGCCAGGATTGAGAATCACTGGTCTAGTCCAGGGTTTTCCAGACTACCTCTTACTGAAGACAAAGACATTGTCTCCCTTCTTCACTACTGTATCCTCCAGCACCACAGATGTTTGTTGAGTGAATGATCAAACGTATTTCTCGGAGCCCTGGAGAATCCCTTGGCTGCTGTAGAGTGTTGGGGAGAGGAAGTCCAATTTGCTGTGCTATAGACTTATCCCTCCCTTCAATGGAGCAGCTCACTTCTGTCAATTTCTAAAAATGCTTCCAAATAAGATATGCAAGCCCTCCTTACTGGTAAAGTGTGGTGGTTCTAGACAAAAGAATAGGAAAAATTTCTCCCGATGCAGCAAAATGGCCTAAAAAACAAGTGTTCCTCTTATAAAATGCCAACACATACTCATTAACAGGTCAAGTTTTATAGTTTAAAAATAATTTAGTTACACAGTTATGGAGTTTAATACAACATTATAGCCATTCTCATAGGGTTTATCTTTCAGAACAGTTTTAGATTTACAGAAAAGTTGTGAAGACAGTGCAGAGAGTTTCCATATACCCTGCACCCACTATTCCCCTAATAGTAATATCTCTCTCAAAAAAAAAGTAATATCTCATGTTAGTAAGATGCATTTTTTACAATTAATGAGCTGATAGTGAAACATTATCATTAACTAAAGTTCATACTTTGTTCAGATTTCCTTAATTTTTACCTAATATCCTTTTTCTGTTTCAGGATTCCAACTTAAGATACTACATTATAATTAGTTGCTGGGCATGCTTAGGTTTTTCTTGGTTATAGGTTTCTCAAGACTTTCCTTTTTTTTGAAGACAGGGACTAGTTCTGAGGAAACTGGTCGGGTTTTGTAGAATGCCCTTGTATTAGAATTTTTCTATTTATCTCATGGTCAAACTGGGGTTATAGAGTTTTGGGAGAAAGGTCACAGAGGTAAAGTCCCATTTTCCTTTTTTTTTGAGACAGAGTCTCACTTTGTCACCCTTGGTAGAGTGCTATGCCGTCATAGCTCACAGCAACCTCAAACTCTTAGGTTCAAGCGATTCTTTTGCCTCAGCCTCTCAAGTATCTGGGACTACAGGTGCCCGCCACAATGCCTGGTTATTTTGAGAGATGGAGTCTCGCTCTGGCTCAGGCTGGTCTCAAACTTGTGAGCTCAGGCTATCTGCCCACCTTGGCCTTCCAGAGTGCTAGGATTAGAGGCATGAGCCACCACGCCTGGCCCTAAAGTGCCATTTCTATAATGTCATGTCAAGAGAACATTCTATGACTATTAACTTATCACTATTTTTTTTTTTTTTTTTTTTCCGTGAAAGAATCTCACTTTGTCACCCCGGTAGAGTGCTGTGGCATCATAGCTCACAGCAACCTCAAACTCTTGGACTCAAATGATTCTCTTGCCTCAACCTTCCTAGCAGCTGGGACTGCAGGCACCCACTACAACACCTGGCTATTTTTTGTTGCAGTTGTCATTGTTTAGCTGGTCCAGGCTGGATTCAAATCTGCCAGCCTTGGTGTATGTGGCTGGTGCCATAGCCACTGTGCTATAGGCACTGAGCCTAACTTATCACTGTTAATATTGACCTCGATTAGCTGGCTGAAGTAGTGTTTGTCAGGTTCTCTACTGTAAAGTTACTCTTCCCATCTCCCCCACCCTGTCTTTTACACTGTGCTCTGTAGAAGGAAGTCACTATACACAGCCCACACTCAGGGAGTGGGGAGTGACTCAGCCCTCCTTTACGGGGCAGGAACTATGTAAATTATTTGGGATGCTTTTCCCTCCCTCCC
>CAUYPK010167179.1:0-14532 GCA_963574355.1 Loris lydekkerianus
CATCAGAGAAATGCAAATCAAAACTACTTTGAGATATCACCTAACCCCAGTAAGAGTAGCCCACATAACAAAATCCCAAAACCAGAAATGTTGGTGTGGATGTGGAGGAAAGGGCACACTTCTACACTGCTGGTGGGAATGACCACTAATACGTTCCTTCTGGAAGGATGTTTGGAGAATACTTAGAGACCTAAAAATAGACTTGCCATTTGATTTTATAATTCCTTTACTAGGTTTATACCCAGAAGACCAAAAGTCACAATATAACAAAGACATTTGTACCAGAATGTTTATTGCAGCCCAATTCATAATTTCTAAGTCATGGAAGAAACCCAAGTGCCCATCGACCCATGAATGGACTAGCAAATTGTGGTACATGCGTACCATGGAATACTATGCAGCCTTAAAGAACGATGGAAACTTTACCTCTTTCATGTTTACATGGATGGAGCTGGAACATATTCTTCTTAGCAAAGTATCTCAAGAATGGAAGAAAAAAATATCCAATGTACTGAGCCCTACTCTGAAGCTAAATTATAGCTTTCACATGAAGGCTATAACCCAACTATAGAACAAGACTATGGGGAAAGGGCCAAGGAAGGGGAAGGGAGGGGGAACTTTTGGTGGAGGGAGGATAATGGGTGGGGCCACATCTATGGTGCATCTTAGAATGGGTACAGTTGATTGCACTAATGTACACAGCTATGATTTAACAATAAAAAAAATATTTAAAAAATTTATTAATCCATTCGTGGATTGATGGGCACTTGGGCTTTTTCGATGACATAGCAATTATGAATAAGGCTGCAGTAAACATTCTGGTATAAATATCTTTGTTATGACGTGATTTTTGGTCTTCTGGCTATATGCCTAATAGGGGAATTATGGGATTGAATGCCAGATCTATTTTTAGATCTCTGTGTTCTCCATATATCTTTTTAAGAAGAATGTATTAATTTGCATTTTCACCAGCAGTGTAGAAGTGTTCCCTTATCTCCACATCCACTCCAACATCTCTGGTCTTGGGATTTTGTGATACATGCTAATCTGACTAGTGTTAGATGATACCTGAAAGTAGTTTTCATTTGCGTTTCTCTGATGCTTAAAGATGAGCATTTTTTCATGTGTCTGTAGGCCATGCACCTGTCTTCTTCAGAGAATTTTCTCCTCAGATCCCTTTCCCAGCCTTTGATGGAATCACTTGTTCTTTTTTTGCTTATTTGTTTGAGTTCTCTGTGGATTCAGGTTATTAAACCTTTGTCGGATACATAACCTGCAAATGTCTTCCTCCATTCTGAGGGCTGTTTGCTTGCTTTACTTACTGTGTTCTTGACTGTGCAGAAGCTTTTTAGTTTGATCAGGTCCCAGGAGTGTATTTTTGAAGCTGCTTCAATTCCCCAGGGGGTCCTCCTCATAAAATACTTGCCCAAATGATTTCTTCGAGGGTTTTACTTGCATTCTCTTCTATTATTTTTATAGTTTCATGTCTTAAGTTTAAATCTTTAATTCAGTGAGAGTCCATCTTAGTTAATGGTGAAAGGTATGGGTCCAGTTTCAGTCTTCTACAGGTTGCCATCCAGTTTACTCAGCACCATTTGTTAAATAGGGAATCTTCTCCCCACTGAATGTTTTTAATTGGCTTGTCAATGATCAAATAATGGTAAGCAGCTGGATACATCTCTTGGTTCTCTATTCTGTTCCAGACATCCACTTCTCTGTTTTTGTGCCAGTACCATGCTGTTTTGATCACTATCGATTTGTAGTATAGTCTGAGATCTGGTAGCATGATTCCTCGTGCTTTGTTATTATTTCTGAGTAATGTCTTGGGTATTTGAGTTTTTTTCTGATTCCATATAATGTGGAGTATTGTTTTTTTCAAGATCATTAAAGTATGACATTGGAGCTTTAATAGGGATTGTGTTAAAATTATATATTGCTTTGGGTAGTATGGACATTTTAACAATGTTATTTCTTCCCAGCCATGAGCATGGTATGTTTTTCCATTTGTTAACATCTTCAGCTATTTCTTTTCTTAGAGTTTCATAATTCTCTTTATAGAGTTATTTTATGTCTTTTGTTAGATAAACTCCCAAATATTTCATCTTCTTTGGCACTACTGTGAATGGAATGGAGTCTTTAACTGTTTTTTCAACTTGACTATTGTTGGTATATATAAAGGCTACCGATTTATGAATGTTGATTTTGTAACCTGAGATGCTGCTGTATTTCTTGATCACTTCTAAGAGTTTTGTAGTAGAATCTATAGTGTTTTCCAGATATATGATCATATCATCTGCAAAGAGCAAAAGTTTGATCTTTTCAGACCCTATCTGGATACCCTTGATCACCTTTTCTTCCCTAAATGCAGTGGCTAAAACTTCAATTACAATGTTAAAGAGCAATAGAGACAATGAGCAGCCTTGTCTGGTTTTTGATTTGAGTGGAAATAATTTCGATTTAACTTCATTCAGTATGATGTTGGCTGTGGATTTGCTGTATTTAATGTCCTCTATTAGTTTAAGAAATGTCCCTTCTATACCAATTTTCTTAAGTGTTCTGATCATGAAGGGATGCTGGATATTATCAAAAGCTTTTTCTGCATTGATTGAAAGAATCATATGATCTTTGTTTTTTAATTTGTTAATATGCTGAATTATGCTTATAGTTTTATGGATATTGAACCAGTGTTGAGACCCTGGGATAAAACTGACTTGGTCATGATGTATAATTTGTTTGATGTGTTGCTGGATTCTGTTTGTTGGGGTCTTGTTGAATATTTTTGCATCTATATTCATTAGTGATATTGGTCTGTAATTTTCTTTTTTGTTGGGTCTTTTCCTGGTGTGGAGATCAGGGTGATGTCTGCTTCATAGAACGTCTTGGGTAGTCTTCCTTCTTTTTCTACCTTTTGGAACAGGTTGAGTAATATAGGTACTAATTCCTCTTTAAAGGTTTGGTAGAATTCTTATGTGAAGCCATCTGGTTCCAGGCTTTTCTTTTGGGGGAGTTTTTGTATGGTTGATGCTATTTCAGAACTTGATATAGGCCTGTTCCACATTTCCACTTAATTCTGGCTAAGTCTTGGAAGGTGACATGCTTCCACATATTGGTCAATTTCCTTCAGATTTGTATATTTCTCAGAATGAAGTTTTTTTGTAGTATTCATTGAAGATTATTTGTATTTCTGAGGGTTCTGTTGTTATTTCATCTTTGTCATTTCTGATTGATGAGATTAGAGATTTTACTCTTTTTTTCCTGATTTGGTTGGCCAGTGGTTTATCTATTTTATTGACTTTTTCAAAAAACCAACTTTTTTTTTTATTGTCAAATCATAGCTGTGTACATTAGTGCAAATGCCTGTAACCATTCTAAGTTTATTGATCTGTTATATAATTCTTTTGTTTTCTATTTTGTTTAATTCTTCTCTAATTTTGGTTATTTCTTTTCTTCTTCTGGGTTTGGGGTTGAAATGTTCTTCCTTTTCAATTTGCTTGAGATGTCCCATTAGGTTTTCAACTTCCTCTCTTTCTCTTCTCTTGAGGAAGGCCTGCAGTGCTATAAATTTCACTCTTAGGAATGCCTTTGTGGTATCCCAGAGGTTCTGATAATTCGTGTCTTCATTGTCATTTTTTTACAGAAATTTGGCAATTTTTTTCTTGATCTCATCTCTGACCCAGCTATCATTCAGCATAAGGTTATTTAACTTCCATGTTTTTGTATGAGTTTGCATATTCCTGTTGTTACTCAGCTAAAATTTTATTCCATGGTGGTCAAAGAAGATGCAAGGATTAATTTCTATTCCTCTAAATTTACTGAGGTAGACTTGTGACCTAGGATGTGATAGATTTTGGAGTATGTTCCATGGGCTATGAGAAGTATATGTATTCAGTTTTGTTGGGATGAAATGTTCTGTAGATGTCTGCTAAATCCAGATGTTGAACGGTTAGGTTTAAACCTGATATTTCTTTGCTGATCTTCTTATTGGAGGATAGATCCAACACTGCCAAAGGAGTGTTGAAATCTCCAACTATTATGGCACTGGAGGAAATCAAGTTGCTCATGTCTGTTGGAGTGTGTCTTATAAATTGAGGTGCATTCTGCTTGGGTGCATAGATATTAATAATTGAAATCTCATGATATTGAATCTTACCCTTAACAAATATGAAGTGACCATTATTCTTATCCTTCCTTACTTTTGTTGGTTTAAAGCCTATTGTATATGCAAATAAAATTGCAATACCTGCTTTTTTCTGATTACCATTTGCCTGCAATATGTATGACAATCCTTTCATCCTGAGTCTATATTTGTCTTTTAAGTTAAGATGTGATTCTTGTATGTAACAAATATCCGTTCTGAGGTTTTTATCCAGTCAGTTAACCCATGCCTCTTTAGAAGACACTTTAAGCTGTTCACATTTATGGAGAATATTGATAAATCTGGTAATATTTTAGGTGTCAAATTTTCAAAAATCCAGTGGACATTTTTAATCCTTTTCCCTTTGTGGAAGTTGGCGTTTGATCGAAAGTTTCTGAGAGAGTTTACTTTTGTGTTGAAGAATTGGGTTGGTCATTATGGAGGATAGGTCTGAGAATGTCATAAAGAGCTGGTTTGGTTATGGCAAATTTCTTTAACATATGAATGTCATTAAAGTATTAAATTTCTCCATCATAAATGAAACTCAGTTTGGCTGGATGCAGGATCTGGGGTTGAAAGTTATTTTGCTTTACTTTATTTAAAAGTCAATTACCACCCTCTTCTGGCTTGAAAAGTTTCAGCAGAGAGATCTGCAGTCATTCTAATGTTCTTCCCTTTGAAGGTAGTAGTTTTCTTTTGTCTGGCCGCTTTGAGAATTTTCTCTTTTATATCAACTTTAGTGAAGTTAATTATGATATGCCTGGGGGATGTCTTATTGGGATTGAGTCATGCTGGGTTTCTGAAGGTGTCTGCTATCTGAATTTCAGAATCTTTAGGCATGTTTAGAAAATTCTCTCATAATTTCATGCAGAAGGGCCTCTGTGCCAATCGTGGCCACTTCATCAGTTTCAGGAATTCCCATTATCCGGATATTGGCCTCCTTCGAATTATCCCAGAGTTCTCTGAGAGAATGATTCACTTTTGCTTTCCATTTTTCTTCCTCTTTGAGAGTTTGGGAGCGTTCAAAGGCTTTGTCTTCAATGTCAGAAATCCTTTCTTCTGCTTGCTCCACTCTGTTATGAGGGATTCTACTGTATTTTTCAGATCTTTAAGGCTGCAAATTCTTGCTTCAGTGTGTCTAAGTCTTTGATGGTTTTGTCTTTAAATTTGTTAAATTCTTGAGATAACTTTTGAATTTCTCCTTGAATTCCTAAATCCATTTTGTTGATCTTGTTTGCCATCCAAGTTTTTGAATTCAATTTCTGACATCTCAGCTAGTTGTTAGTGGATGAGATCTTCAATTATATCTGTCATATCTTTCCTTGTGGGGGATGATCTATTCTGGTTATTCATGTTACCAGAATTTTCTGCTGATTCTGCCCCATGATTGTTTTACTTTCTTTGATTTTTCCCCTGGTGCTCTTTCGAGGATCTGTACAGTTCTGTGGCCTGAGAAACTGGGGTTCTTTTGGTGTGGTGGGGCTAAGTGGTTCTGTCTTTTTTTCAGCTGGTTTCTGTTCGACCCTAAAGAAACAGTTACTCTGGGTTGAAGTCTCAGCTGTGGAGAAATACCAGCAATTACATTACCCTGCCCACCACAGGCAACAATTGGAAAAGTAAAATCAAACCTTCCTACAACCACACACCCAGGGCACCACCTGGATAGTCCCCAGGTGATTGGCTCAGATCAAAAGGACCAAATCAATTGTCTCAGTCAGAACCTGTCTTGGGTGGGAGAGTTTAAGAGGTCTCTGGGAACTGGATCACAGGGGTCTGGTGACTGCTGTAATATGGTTTGCTCCATTGCTGCTTGGAGTCAGGGTAAGCTACCCAGAAAATAGATCAGTCTGAGAGGGTTGATGCCTTTCTCCCCATCTTGCAGCTCTGTTACACCCAGTTGCTACAAGTCCCATAGGGCTGTGACACAGTCAATTGTCTGAAGTGAGCAGATACTCCAGAGGTTTGCAGCTGCCTAAAATACAGGGAAGTCTGTATCTGCTCATCCAGGTCACTGCTCTCTACCTTTATCCAGCAGGGGGTGGTGAGGCTTGTCAACCTTGGGCACTTGATGAAGGCTGGGTGTGTTCACTCAGTTCCAGGCCTAGCTTTAGTTTACATTACTGTCTGAACAGAACAACACTGTGGGAGTTTGTTTCTGACCCTGCTAACTTACTCTGCAGAGGAGAGGCTGATTTGAGTTCACAGAACCTGTGCCTCAGGCCCTGTCTTTACTCCTGCAGGTTTGTATTCGCAGCACAATTGGTTTTCCACTGTAGCATCTTGGCCTCCTTTGTCTATATGCTGATGATCCCCTGGGGGCCGGGTGTGTCTTAGGCTCAGTAAAGTGGTCCTCTTGATCATCCTCACCATGGGGGTTTCACAGCTCTGCGGGTGCATGTTCTAATCCTCGCGTTCCACCCAGGTCAGTACCACCTCAGGCAAACCCTTTACTCACGGGACCTTTGTTTCAGTCCCAAGTCTGGTCCATGGTGTTTGCCATCTGAGAGGATGCCGGCCTAAGCTGGTTGCTCAGGAAGACAGGAGGAGTGGATATGGGATATCTTGGGATGGGCCTTATTATTGATAAAGACAGCTGCTTCTCTGCCCCTGGGGCCCCGCTGCTCCGGCATGATTCCCTCTTAGCTGACCATCGTCTCCTCACTCCTGTTCTGCAGAATCAGCACTGTCCATCTGCAGTCCAGGTCCTGTCTGCACCTCTCGAGAAATCACCCAAGAATCCAGACCTCAGAGTGAGATTGGAGGGGAGTGCTGGGAGCTCAGAGTTGCAGGTCATAATGCCAAGCTCATTGAGAGCAAATGGGAAAATAAACAGATACATAGGCTACCAGACACACAAGCCCATAGAAACAGACGGACACACATAAACATACAGACAACACCCACAACAGCAGCAACATAAAAACAACTGCAATAAAAATAGTGATAATCTTAAAATAATTGATAAAAAATACAAAAACAAAAACATAAAAAAGTGGTGTTCTTAGAAAAGTTAAAAGAGAAGAAAGGAGAAATTAAAATTAGAAAAAATAGAAATAATAAATATATCTATATAAAAAGTAATAATAAAAAATTAACAAAAGCTCCTCCAAGAATACGGTAAGAAAAAAACAGAACATAACAAAAAAAAAAAGGAAAAAAGGCACCAACTACAAAAATTTATTTTTGTATGTAGAAATATACATATATACGTCTATATTTATGATGTTGAGAACAACTTTCATAGGAATATATTCATACCACAATATACTTTCTGGACACCAGGTGACGCTGGGAGTGGTTCCCAGGCTCATACCTGATTCACAGTTTATACTGTTACCATGGTAACCACCTTCCAAGGACAATTGCCATTTTGGAGATTCTTTAAAAGTTTGTCACCTAACTATTGTGTAACCTCGGCTGTTCTGCTCCAGATAGCACTCGCGACTGACCTTCCCACTCAGTGCAGGAGTCCACACTTCTTAAATCTTTCCACTCTGCTCCCAGGTTCTCCTGAATACTGGTGACTGCAATCGGCTGTGGAGCAGGGTGCTGCTGGGTTCGTGTGGTTGCTGGCGGGTCAACTGCTTTAGTGGCTGTAGCAGGTTCCTGTGGCTGAAGGAGCAGTAGCTGGTTCCCATGGCTGGAGTGCTCAAGAATCTTTTTCTGAGTTTTATGGTTCTGAGTTACCCATTTGGATCGGGACCTGCCAGTTCGCCGAGCAGCCTGAACTGCCAATCCCTTCCAACATTCTCCAAAAGGAATGCTCCGGGTTTGTTCAATTCCTCCTGGTCTGGGGGAAGGTGTCTGCCCTTTTGGGTAGTTCAAAATGTCTGTTTCCCAGGCTGGATCTCTTCCCTTCAATTGTCCAACAGGTTGCCCAGCTTTCCGTGGTTTTGAGTGGCTCTCCTTTCGGATGCCTTTCTCAGTTCATGAATAAATATTCTTCAATTGGGTTTTGTCAGCATTTGCAAGCTGCTGTCCTTTGTAAGGGAGGGGCATGCTGGCCAGTATGGCCAAGCAGGAAAGAATCTCCACAACAGAGTCTGTGGTTTTAAATTACCCCTCATGTATAGCAATCTGCCAGTCCACTGAGCATCTCCAGCACACCAATAATCCACACACGGTGAAGATCCAGACCCCCTTTCCTCTCACCTGATGGTTTGGGAGAGGTGGGCTACACATCCGTTTTGTCTGCCATCATGCTCTGCCTCCCTTCAGCACTATACAATTTTAACACAATTCGTATTAATGCTCCATTGTCATACTTTAATGATCTTGAAAAAATAATACTTTATTTTATATGGAATCAGAATAAACCTTGAATAGCCAAGATATTACTCAGAAATAAAAACAAAGCAGGAGGAATCATGCTACCAGACCTCAGACTATACTATAAATTGATAGTGATCAAAGCAGCATGGTATTGGCACAAAAATAGAGAAGTAGATGTCTGGAACAGAATAGAGCCCCAAGAGATGAATCCATTATTTGATCTTTGATAAGCCAATTAAAAACATTCAGTGGGGGAAAGATTTCCTATTTAACAAATGGTGCTGGGTGAACTGGCTGGCAACCTGTAGAAGACTGAAACTGGACCCACACCTTTCACCATTACCTAAGATAGACTCTCACTGGATTAAAGATTTAAACTTAAGACATGAAACTATAAAAATAGTAGAAAAAAGTGCAGGAAAAACCCTTGAAGAAATCAGTCTGGGCAAGTATTTTGTGAGGAGGACCTTCTGCGCAATTGAAGCAGCTTCAAAAATACACTACTGGGACCTGATCAAACTAAAAAGCTTCTGCACAGCTAAGAACACAGTAAGTAAAGCAAGCAAACAACCCTCAGAATTGGAGAATATATTTATGGTTTATGTCTCTGACAAAGGTTTAATAACCAGAATCCACAGAGAACTCAAATTTATAAGCAAGAAAAGAACTAGTGAGCCCATCACAGGCTAGACAAGGGACTTGAAGAGAAACTTCTCTGAAGAAGACAGTCACGTGGCCTACAGACATAAAAAAATGCTCATCATTTTTAATCATCAGGGAAATACACATCAAAACTACTTTGAGACATCATCCAAATCCAGTAAGATTAGCCCATATCACAAAATCTCAAGACCAGCGATACTGGTGTGGATGTGGAGAAAAGGGAACACTTCTACACTGCTGGTGGGAATGCCAATTAATACATTCCTTTTTGAAAGATGTTTGGAGAACACTTAGAGATCTAAAAATAGATCTGCCATTCAATCCTATAATTCCTCTACTAGTATATATCCAGAAGACCAAAAATCACATGATAACAAAGATATTTGTACCAGAATGTTTATTGCAGCCCAATTCATAATTGCTAAGTCATGGGTAAAGCCCAAGTGCTCATTGATCCACGAATGGATTAAAAATTGTGGTATATGTGCACCATGGAATATTATGCAGCCTTAAAGAAAGATGGAGACTTTACCTGTTTCATGTTTACATGGATGGAGCTGGAACATATTCTTCTTAGTAAAGTGTCTCAAGAATGAAAGAAAAAGTATCCAATGTACTCAGCCCTACTATGAAACTAATTTATGGCTTTCACATGAAAGCTATAACCCAGTTATAACCTAAGAATAGGGGAAAGGGGGATTGGGAGTGGAGGGAGCTGGGAGGATGGGCAGAGGGAGGGTGATTGGTGGGATTACACCTCTGGTGCATCTTAGAAGGGTGTATGTGAAACTTAGTAAATGTAGAATGTAAATGTGTTAACACAATGTCTAAGAAAATGCCAGGAAGGCTATGTTAGCCAGTGTGATGAAAATGTGTCAAATGGTCTATAAAACCAGTATATGGTGCCTTGTGGTCTCATTAATGTACACAGCTATGATTTAATTATTTAAAAATAGGAAAAGAAAAAAATAAAAACAAAGAAAATATCCACCCAATGATTTACAATATTAACTAGAATTAGATGAGGTATATGTTAACCAGTGTGATGTAAGTGTTCCTAATTCTGAAATCAGCACATTGTACTCCATAAATGTATTAATGTAGACATGTTCTATGTATTTATGATTTATTAAAATAATACTAGAAAAGATTTTTTTTTAAAAAGATGAACAGTTCAGATTGTCTCCAATGTTTCTTACAGTGGAGGAAGTTTGGGAAGTGGGGGAGGGCGCAAAGGTGAATTGATAGACAACAGAATATGAGGGAGCCTTATTAAGGCAGGAGACAGAAATGATACTCATAGTTGCTATTATTTTTGTGTATTAACCAAGAGCAAAGCATTTTATGATGTTGTTTAATTGTCATGGAACTCCCATGAGATTTTGCACATAAAGCTCAGAGCAGCCAAATTGTTTGTTATTTGTGGCAGAGATTCTAGTTGTCAAATTAGGCAAGAGTCAAATTCTAGTCTTTATATGAAGATGTGAGGTTTAAAGAAGGTATTCTTCACATCCACTTGGTAATCTTATTGAAAGCTTTTTAAAGAAGGTTAGGTTGGAATTGAGCAGAAAAAACAACTAGGGTTTTGTTAGAAAAAGAGAAAACAGGGTCCAAACAGGAGAACAGTATAAATCAATAAATAAGAAATACTTGGGGTGGGTCCAACACATCAACATTGTAATTAGCCAAAGTTTGGGGAACAACATTTTTCCCTTTTGTAACAGGTTTGGCTGGGTCCATGAAGGGAGGATTGGTCCCTGACTGAAGGAAATTAGTATTTGCAGAAAAATTGAGTGGGACTGGTTCATGGAAGAGCACTGCCTCAAATGACTGTTCTGAAAGTCTATAGGGAGGAGGGCACAGAGGGTGTGAGGCTCTGTGCAAGTTGGGTGGATGAATGGAGTGCAAAGTTAAACCCATATAGACTTAAATATCAGGAAGACTCACAGTTTTTTTTAAAGAATCTACCATGACTACTTGCAGGGAGAAGTGGGGAATGATAGGAGCCACTGAGTCTCACTGAGATCAAGCCATGTTAGATGTAACTGCTTTGCCTGTATTTTCAAGACTAATTGATTGGCTGATAAAAATCTATTGATCAAACAATCAATTAAGTAGTTCTTAGGCACCAATTATGTGTAGGACCCAGCAGACAAAAATTTTCATGTTGATGTTTCAAAAAGATGTTTTTTTTTTCAAAATCTCTTGGGGGAAATGTGTAGAAACATTTTTGAAGAACTTGTAGTGGTTTATGTTACCATGACAACCTGGAGCAGCTCTCCAGCAAATTAACCATTTAGCTCTATTCTTAGCCATGTTCTGACAAATACATTGAGTGATCCAAAGGTAGATTTTGCCTAAAGAGTTATCAGATTTGAAAAAGACAACTATCAAGATTATATTTAATTTTAAAGACTATGAAGTTTAGCAGTTAGTTTCAGGAAAGTCAACTTTAAAAATGAAGGAATGTTTGACGTGGTCATAATCAGTCTTTCAGCCTTATTTATTTATTTATTTTTTCTTTTTTAACTCTGTATATGGAGATACTGTGGTGGATGATCCACTGCTTTCAAGGGTCTAATGTCCTTCACGTAAAATACCTTTAGAGCTAGATGGTTAAATTTTACACTTGCCACCTAAATGGGAGTGAAAACACCATGGTGACTTAACAGTGTGAATAAACCCACTGACAGCCTGGCTTTTCTGCTGAAAAAAGACAATATTTCTTTAAAAAATTGGTTTAGAATGTTTAAGTTGTAAACATTAAAACTGGTTAATGCAACATATATTAGTGCACACTGTCTGGGTGATGGGCATGTTAGTTCCCTCTGGAGGAGGATGTTCCTTCCCTGGTTCTTGGTTCCCAGTGCCAAGAATGAACATTGGCGCCTAGTTGATGACAGGGTAATCACAAATATAAAGCAATCACTATCAACATACATTTATTGCAAAACAGAAGAACACAAACTATAAAGAAAATACATCTTGAAGAGCAGAGTAAGACAAATTCTTCTCCCTTAGTGGAATATATTATAATTGAATTTTACAAGATAGTTGTAAAGCACTGACCCCTGCACTCATACCACTGACTTCACACAGGTTTATTTCTTGCTCACACTATAGTACAATGCAGTGAGTTAGTGGTGGTAGTGATGTAAAATGTATCCTTTCTGGAAGATAATTGGGCAATATGTATAAAGAGCTTTAAATTACTAGCCCTGTAATTTCACCCTTGTCAGAATTATTTCCAGCCAAATAACTAATGATCCAGATAATACGGTTAATGTATGTATATGAATATCCTTTATTACCTTTTTATAACAGTGGGCCAATAGAAATGACTTAAGTGCTCATTGATATTGGAGTAGGGTGTAGATATTGTGGTGGAGGGAAAAGGGGCTGGTGTGATATTTGCTACTGGAATTTCTTTCTTAAGTAGGTCCTTGGTCTAGGGGATTCAAAGTATGAACCCACAGAGCACAGATCAATGGTAAGATAGGATTTATTTTACAGAAAAGAAAACAGAAAAAACACCAGAGCTTCTGGCAGAGGGAAAGACCCAAGTTAGAAAATCTCTGCCTGGGTTCTTCGTCTAGGGGTATATATTGCCTAAGAAATGAATGGATAAGGTGAATGAGGACATTAAGGAGTGGATACAGTCCCTTCCTCTCAGGGGAAAGTGAGTGAGACATTCCTTTCATGAAATTGCCCAGGCCTAGGAAATGGGTGATGCCCCTTCAGCCCTGAATGGGAGAACCCTCTATCAGGAGCTGACAGATCTTCACGTGGGAATCATCCACCAGCCCTGTAGCTGGAGACTCTGCATGGAAGAACTTGTCACACTCTCCTAAGCTGGTTTCCCTCTTGCCCATCAGAGAGGCTTCCAGCAGCCCAGGTAGAGTGAAGAGATTGCCCAGAGAGAGCCAGTTTTCCCAACTGCTGAGGTTCACTTTCTTATAAAAGGACTGTCACTAGAGTGATAATCCTGACCTCTCTCTACTTGTCATTTATTCCTCAGCCAGGTTCCATGGTATAAGTTTGAGATCAAGAATTAAGTTTGTGTATTCCCACACTTTCTTTCCATCTATCCTAGTGGCATGAAGACCACAGAGAAAAATGTGCTCCTAATTGCTTTCAGCCATGGGGTAAGTTTAGCAGTCAAGTCTCTGTCTCTAAGGGAGTAGGCCACCACTGCCTGCAATGGGATAAATCACTCAGCTTAAGTGGGGCTTGACATTAGATTGTCCTCTCACCCACTGTGTCATCTACTTTATCCAATACCACTGACTTACAAAGGTGACATTTGAATCTACAAGGTGCCTTAATCTTTTGTATACTTCTTAATTAGTTTAGAACACATGCAATACAAACTTACTCACTGGGAATGAGTTTAGGAATAAGAGCTTTCTATGGACAAAATATTATGTTTACCAGGTCTCCCAAGGAGGCACTCAGAGGAAGAGATCAAAACTTTGGTGCTGTGAAATAGCCTCATGACAGTGAGAGTATAGCTATCCTGAAGGGTGTGGTTTCTTTCCTACCCCTGGTGGGGACAGCCACAGATCACTCCCCCGGGAGTCAGGCAGCTCACAAAAAGCAAGTGCTCTCAGCTGCTCTTGGGTATGGCCCATGGGTGAAAACCCTGGTAGTGCAGACTTGCAGTGATGGGTTGAACAGGTCTGCCTAATTCCTGGATTTAGTATTAAGCAAGTCACTTTCACATAGATATTAGGTACACTCTTCAATATCAGGCTTTTAGTCTTTAATAAAGGGAATATTTGGGTCCCCTGTTTTACTACTTACTTACTTTTTCTTCTCTTATTTTCTAAATTTTTTTTATTTTTTATTGTTAAATCATAGCTGTGTACAGTAGTGCAATAAAGGGGTACAATGTGCTGGTTTCATATACAATCTGAAATATCCTCCTCAAACTGTTCAACATAGCCTTCATGTAATTTTCTTAGTTATTGTATGTAGACATTTGTATTCTACAATGTATGTAGACATTTGTAGTATTTGTATTTGCATTCAGTAAGTTTCGCCTGTACCCATTCTAAGACGCACCATAGGTGTGGCCCCACCCATTGCTCTCCCTCCACCCTGACCTCCCCCCTCTTTTCCCCTCCCTTGGCCCTTTCTCCATATTCTTGTGCTATAGTTGGGTTATAGCCTTCATATGAAAGCTATAAATTAGCTTCATAGTAGGGCTGAGTACATTGGATACTTTTTCTTCCATTCTTTGCTAAGAAGAATATGTTCCAGCTCCCATCCACGTAAACATGAAAGAGGTCTCCACCTTTCTTTAAGGCTACATAATATTTCATGGTATACATGTACCACAATTTGCTAGTCCATTTGTGGGTTGATGGGCACTTGAGCTTCTTCCATGACTTAGCAATTATGCATGGGGCTGCAATAAATATTCTGGTACAGATATCTTTGTTGTATTGTGATTTTTGGTC
>CAUYPK010167193.1:0-14091 GCA_963574355.1 Loris lydekkerianus
GACAAACTTGGCTTGGGAAATTCCACCATTGTTTAGCCACTGCTAGGGGGTTGGGGTAAGTTCAGGGGGGTTACAGAACCTGGGAAACTTTGCTTGAGTGAGTTTTCACTATTGTTTGGCAAGGGAGCCAGGGAACTCAGAGAGAACTTCCTTGTAACCTGTTCTCAGAATTAAACTAATAAGGGGGATTTGAGACGGACGGGGACTTAGGCTGAAACAGTTAATGGCCTTTAGGGGCCTTCTTGCCGGGTCGGTTACTACACAGCTACTTGGTAGGCTGAGACAAGAGACTCACTTGAGCCCAAGAAGTGACAAAGTGAAACTCTGTCTCAAAAAAAAAAAAAAGAATGCTGGCTTCTCCACCTGGCTATCCCTTCCATGCACATTATTATTGCCAGATGCACCTGGCTGTTGCTTCACTAAAACCACACACACACCCAAGAATGCCTTGTGTGGGTTACAGGTAAAGCAAATCGCAGACAATATAATAGAGATTTTGTAAACACGCAAGAGATCACATGCACAAAGCACTTGGCACTATTCCTGGCACATTAATAAATATACAATAAGTGCTTGCTATTATTATAGTTGTTTTAGAAGCCTTCCTCCAGGAAATTTCCAATTCCTTAGAAATTAGGAAAATTCTAATATCTAAGGGTAGTACAGAAATGGAAGGTGATGGAATTTGCTGAGCAGCTACTGTGAGCCAGGCATTTCCTGTGCTTTGCAGCATTTAGCTGGCACAACACCCGGCAAGGTGAGTTTGATTATCACAATTCCTACAGGAGAAAGCTAAACTCAGATGGCACGAGGGCCTCAAATAGCAAAGGATAGGCCTACTGCCTGCCAGCGCCAGAGCTAGGACTGAAGCTGCCGGGTGGGGAAGGCTGCTGTGGGAAAGACTCTAGCCACCTCCCCTGCACTGCACTGTGAACTCCCAACAACGGGGAGATACGAAAATTCAAAAGTCTTGGGAAGATAGAAGCCTCAGGAGAAAAAGTGAGGTGGAAAGGCAGAGTCACAGCTAGGGACTGCTAGGCAGCCCTCCTTGGGGTACAGGGGATGCAGTCTGAGCATAGGGGGCTGGCAGGGTATTAGTCCCCAGGATCGTCATGGGGTGAATTCTCCCAGAAGCAGAACTTAAAGCTTTGGTGCAAGAGACAAGAGCACAGTAAAAGAGTGGGGCAGTGACAGCACGGACAGGGAGGAAGTGACTTTCGTATCCCCTGGGGCTTGGGGCTGTGACTCCCTGAGTTTAAGGAGGCCTGAACCACTTCAGGCTGTTCGAACTCTTCACATTCTCCCTGGGGGCAAAGCAGGCCCAGTGCCCTGGAACAGTCTCCAAAGGCACCCAGAAGCACAGGACAGGCACCCAGAGCTGGTAAAAGGAGTCCCAGAGGCGCTGGGTGGCCTGCCCCTTGCTAGTCATGTGCTGGCATCAAAAGGGGTTTCTCCTTCGGAATCCAACAAACTTGTGTCCTTCTGATACCAGAATTTTCCAGTTCTTGGTCTTGGGAATTGAAGAATGAGTTCACAGACTTCAAGTAAATGAAAGCAAGAGAAGAAAGGAAAGAGGAAAGTCTCCGTGGAGAGGGTCCTGAGCAGGCTGCCACCTTTCAATCTTTGTCTAGGGCAGTGGTTATCAACCTTCCTAATTGCTGTGTTGTTACAAATGAAAAAAGGAGGTCTTGACCCACAGGTTGAGAATCGCTGGTCTAGGGGGTCTAAGCCTTAAGCATCCTCCTGAGTTTTGGTAGCTCACTCCGGTTGGCTCTTTCAAATTAAAATGGCTGGTGGTTATCGGCTCCCTGTTTGAACCGGCAGCTTTCCTCACCAGTCCCTTTGTGGTCTTTCTTCCTGATATGTCCCACCCAGCAACGCTATTAACTAATGGTTGCATAGGTCACGTGGCCACTCTGTGGCTGTGATGAAACTTCCTCCTGGGGATTTTCCAGGCCTGCTGGCTGTGCCCAACCCCCTTCTCCTGACTCTTCTTCTCTGGGCCCCGTTTTCCTGTCCCTGCCTGAAAGCCTTCTGACTCCTATCACTTCCCTCACCCCCAGTGATCCTCCCTAAGGGCCCTGCTGGCCTTGTGACTCAAGCCACCTACCCCTGTCTCTTCCTCCAGCGTCAGCTGCGCTGGCCTCCCTGTGAGCCTACAGAGTCACCAAGCACGCCCCACCTCGGGCCTGTGCCATGGTTAGTCTCTGCTCAGGACCCTCTTCCCTGGGGTCTCCCCTCTGTCCAGCCAGGCCTTGCCCAGGTGCCCCCTCCAGGATCACCCTTTCAGAGAGCAGCATCCTTCCCTTTCCCTCTCTCCCTTCTTCCTTTTCTTTGTCTCTACCCAACACTTTCTTACAGACACTTTTTGTGAATTTGTTTATTGTGTGCCTAAGACAGAAATGAATATTCTGTGAAAGCAGGGACTTTGCCTGTTATAATCATTGCTCTGTCTTCAATGTCTAGAACAGTACCTGCTGCTGAGTAGCAGTCAATGAATGCTTCTGAATCAAGGAATGAACCTGTCAATGAATCCAGCTCCCTAGGCATCATTACCAGAAGTCAATCCACCTCGTTCAGTATTCCTTGGGGCATTTACTATAAACATGATTCCTGATGATTCCTGGCTGGGAGGACGAGTTCTCAGGGTTTTGTCAGTAGCATCCAGCCCTATGTGACTTTGTCAAGGGCTCCTGAGGAGCATAAAAGAAAGGGCAAGGGAATGACTGCCTGGCCACAGCTTCCCAGGGCCCAAGCCTGGCTAAGGAGCAGCAGAGCTGTCAGATTTCCAGGGATACTTGTGAGCTCAGAAAACGTGGCCCTCAGGAACAACCATGGCAATAGGATACTAGAGGACACATCCCACTTCTCAGACACTGTCCTGCCCCCAAGTCTTTTTTATTTATTTACTTATTTTTTTTGAGACAGAGTCCCACTCTGTTGCCCTGGGTAGAGTGCCATGGCATCATAGCTCACAGCATCCTCAACTCTTGGGCTCAAGCAATTCTCTTGCCTCAACCTCCTTCGTAGCTGGGGCTGGAACTACTGGGCATGTGCCACTACACTCAGCTAGCTTTTCTATTTTTAGTAGAGACAGGGTCTTTCTCTCGCTCAGGTTAGTCTCAAACTCCTGAGCTTGAGCAATCTGCCTCAGCCTTCTAGTAGCTCTCGATTCTATGAACCCAGGAGGAGACAGGTCCCCACTACTGACTGAGATTGAGTCACAGAGTCAAATTTTTTTAAATGAAAGCATTTGATTTTTAAAATTGTTTTTACAACTTACCATAAAGTGGCATAAATTAATTATATCTACATCAATTTAATCTATCAGTCACTGCATTCTCTATTTCTCAGTAGTTTTAGTACTATCTAATAGTCTCAACATTAAATTCAAATTCTATTCAAGAACTATTAAATTATTCTTTTGAAACTCATATTAACAGGTATATTTGAATTAAAAGATGAAGTTAGGCTCAGCGCCCGTAGCAGTGGTTACAGCACCAGCCACATACATCGAGGCTGGAGGGTTCAAAACCAGCCAAGGCCAGCTAAAGCAACAATGACAACTGAAACAACAGCAACAAAAATAGCTGGGTATTATACCTGTAGTCCTAGCTACTTGGAAGGCTGAGGCAAGAGAATCATTAAGCCCAACAGTTTGAGGTTGCTGTGAGCTGTGAAATCTTGGCACTCTACCACGGGCGACATAGTGAGACTCTGTCACAGAAAAAAAAAAAAAAAAATGAAGTCAGACTACTTCTGTCACTGGAATCAGATTTAATTTGATTGAGAGAAAACAAATTGATGGAGATTATCTTTTAAAATCCAGATTCCTGGCACCCATGCCAACTGCACTGAATCAGATGCTATAGTGGTAGAGCCTTGGAATTTGCATTTTTACTAGGCTCCAAGTTAAATTCTGTTAGCTCACGTGGAATTTGAGAATCACTGCAGTATCATCTGCCCTAGGGGAAAACAGGAATATAGAATACGGGGAGAAAGATGGGTAGGGACCGTGGGCCCGGCCTGCCTGTGCTCCAGGGTACTTGCTAAGGGACCTACCCTCTCTGTGTTTCTTCTGCCCAAGAAGACCTTGTCTCAGAGACCTGCTAAGGTGGGTGGAGGCAGGCAGGCTTGGTTTCACAAGAAAAAGGTTGGAGAGGAAATGGGAGGAAAGGACAGGCTTGCTAAATCATGCAGGTTAATACTCTGCATGATATGCAGGCTTCTTTAGCACATTGTGTAAAAAGTATGGAGAAAACCTTCCTAGCAGGCAGACCAAGAGCTGGATGCAGAAAGCATTCTGTGGATTAAAGCAAAGAACAAGCAGCTGGTATGGAAGCGATGTGGGTCTGAGCCTCGGCCACTCCACTGCTCTGTTTCTCTGGGATGATCGTATTCCTGTTCTGTGCCCGGGATTCCTCATCTGCACAAGGTGTGTCATCATCTCTGCCTTCCCTTTGACATTTGGAAGGCTGCACTGGTAGAGTCTCCTGTCTGAGAGGAAATTCTTACCACAGACAACTGTGTGTGTGTCAGCACATCTACAGCACAGAGTAGAAACCGCTGTGTCAGGATCTTGCCCCACTTTCCCATGTGTGTGCCCACCAAAGAAGACTTTTAAATTCTTCTTCCTGCCTGGACCAGTCTTTCCCTTAGCTACTTGTTGTAGTGTTTTTTTGGTTTTGTTTGTTTGTTTGTTTCCCTGGAACATTCTTTCTTTTCATCTCCACACGTCACTTTCCAATCATTCAGATCTGGGTTAACCATCACCTCTTCAGAGACCTTCCAGGCCTCTTTATCCAATGTTGCTCTTTCCACTCTCATCCCCAGGCACCATTACTTCATCCTCTTACCTTTGTCTCAGTATTTACCATTCTCTGAAATCACCCAATTTATTGTCCATGCCTTTCCTATTACAGGAGTTTCTTGAGAGCCAGGCCGTCTTCTCCCACAAGCACATTCCCTGAAATATAGACGATGACACCCATAAATACCCATAGGATGAATGAATGAATGGCCTTGTTCCACAAGGTTGCCTCTTGGCCCACCTGCTCTCTGTTCCACTCTCAGTTCTTCTCTCCCTTGACTTTCGGTCTTTTTCTGTCCACCCTTCCTCCAAGCCCCCACATCTTCCCTAGGCTCCAGCTCTGACTGTAACAGTTTCCCCTACATGGTGCTGGAGAGAAAGGTTTTATGTCCTTCCATTTCTTCTAGAGGATATTGGGTTAAAATAATCCAGCATGAGCAGGAATCACTGAAGACAATAGACCTTTCTCTAGCTAAAAATGCCAGTGCATTATCATGCAGACCCTCATCAAAGAAGGTCTTCCAGCATCTCAGTTTTGGCAGTAAGGGAAGGAAGATGTGTGGGGAGAAAACCCACCCTGCTGTGCTACCCAACAAGCACTGGTGATGGCACTGGGAGCCCAGAGGGAAATGCCCTCCAAGGAACAAGAAAAGAAGGAAAATAAGATTACCCTTAGATAGGGAAACAGGAAACCAACATTGGATCAGGGCTGTAAGCTGGGACAAAACTCAGGTGGAGGCACTGCCATGTCTAAAGGAAAGATCTCTCCCTCTACAGAAGGCCTGGTTGGTCCTGCCTTTAAGTAAATGTTTAGCCCATTACTTGCCAAACTCCTTGCTAAAAGATTTCCCTGCATAAAATCCTCCCAACAGCCCCCTTTTTTTGGTATCATTGGTCTTATCGTAAGGAGTGGATTAGTAAAACCCCTGGGAGTAGGAACTACGTCTTCTGTTTCTCATGGTTCTTTTGCTTAGTATTTTGTGAACTCATGATAGCACAGACCACAGGCAGGAAGGAACAACAAACACTGGTTGATTAATTCCTCTACCCTGTTTTCTTCCCTTTTGACAATATTCCCCTTTCTTCATCTCTATGTCTACAACAGCTGCATAACTTACTTCCTGCCCTGTACTTCAGATTATTCTGTTCTTTCTGTAAGGAGTCTCTTTCCTTTCTTTGACAGCCATCACTCATTATAAAGCAGCACAGTTTGGTGGCTGAGCAAATGGACGTTTAGGCCTTCAACAATTCAATCTATAATATTAGAAAAAGAATGATACTTCCCATATTGTGTTGTAACTTGACTTGTCTCTAACCTTTTTATTACGAACATCTGGCCATCCAAAGAAATATTTATCTATAATTTAATTGTTATTCTATTAGATGTACCATAATTCATTAAAATAAAATTTTGTCATTGAAAAAAAAAAGAAATGAGAGACCCACATTTGAATTCAGGTCCTATCACAAAATAGTTCATGACATGAGGCAAGTTTAAAAATAGCTAATCTTAGAATTATTGTAAAGAGTTAATGGGTAAATAGTTAATTGTTGTCAAGAGTTAAAATGTAGTTAAAGCACAAAACAAAATATCTGGAAGGGGAATTCAAGCTACCAAGACTATTTCAGGGAGAAAATATTAACTGCTGATCAAAGGAGAGTTGGTAGAGTTTTTTGGCTGCAAGCAAAAGAAATTGCATTTGGCTAATTTAAGCAACAATTGATGTTTCTCATAAACACAGGGACACTAACTGACTCAAAGGGTAATCACAATGATCAACTTTGGGAAGGACGAACCCACAGTGAACTCAGACATTGAAATTTATGATGAGATTTATTCTGGGTATTGCCACTGAGATGACCCAGCTCTACGGACCTTCCATGCTGATTTTGGTCTTAGAAAATCTGGTTGTGTTTTCTCTTTGGGTGGCAAGAGGAATAAGCAAAAGTGATTGATGGTCCCACTCAGATTATATTCTATACATGAGGCAGGCAGGAGCTGAAATCTCTACTATTTCTCATTGTTGCTCTTATGAGTTACTATACACTTTCTGCCTTAAAACAACACAATTTTGTTATTTTATAGCTATGGAGGTCAGAAGTATACAGCCAGGTCTCAGTGTGCTGAAATCAAGGTATTGTCAATGCTGAATTCCTGCTGTCAGGTGTGGCAGACTTACATAATGTAAAGTTATCACAGAGTGTGTCCTCTGTGTCAGAGTGTGTCACCTCTGCCACAGGAAGTAACCTGATCAGTGCCCTGACATCCGTCATAGTCACAGGTCCTACCCACACTCAAGAGGAGGGGACTGTACACAGCGGCGGTGTGTGTAAGATGTGTCTTTCAACAAGGCGAGGACAGATAGGTGATCAGACCCCAGTGTAGAATAGGAGGGGTTGTCACAAAGGGATGTGGGAGAACTTCTGGGCAATAATGAGTAAACGCGTAGGAGAAGGGGAGGAAAATGGGTCCTAAACTGGGGCAGGGGGTGTTCAGAAAGGAGGTGAATTCTGAGCAGCATTTTAGAGAACTAAGATTAGTCCCTAATGGGAGCTACACATGTAATCCAAGAGGAAACCAAATTCAGGTTTCTGGGTAAGACAAATGCTGTTATTGAGACCACAACTAAATTCCAGAAAAGCTAGAAATTAAATCCAGGCAGAACAAATTGTTTAATCAGTGAGTCAGGCCACCTTGACTTGACTTTAGCGATTTAAGGGAGCTTAGATAATGCATCTGGACCGCATTTCTAAAGCTTCTGCACCTTGAAATGCTTCTTAGCTTAGGATTTATAATGAATTCTCAGAATCTGGTAAAAGATGCCACAAAAGAGCAGGCATAGGAGGAAAAATAGTTATAATAACTGTTAAGATGGCACAGTAGCTGAATTCACCAATCAGCCAGTTGTCCTGGGCTTGTTAGGTTCTTCTTAATCTTCCACTGCAATATGGAACTGCAGAACAGCGTGAAATATGAAAAATAAAAGGGATAGAAGGGGGAAAAATGATTAAAGTATGCACAGAACAGAAGGGGAGGGAGTGGAAAGCAGTCCAGGAGTTCCAGCTGCCGGGCCGTGATTAATCACAGCTCCATGTGCTGTTAGATTTGTGAGGTTGGGGGAGGGGGGTGTCCTTAACCCCTTGACATTCCTTTTCCATCTTTTCTAGGGTTGGCCTAGTCTAGATTAAAGAAAGCCTAGAAACTTAGAATATTCAGATTTGTGTGTACATATACATTTTTATCCAAGTAATTTATGCATCATTATTTTTAAATCAGGTTCTACAGAGGGACTTGTAATAAAAGCAATTTAAATTGTTTGAATTCTTCCTCCCCTATCTACAAATAATAAATTTGTCACTTTTGTGTTGTGTACTAATTTGAGAGATTGCCTGACTTCCTTTAAAGGATGCGTTTAGTTTACCTGTACCATCACACAAACTCCTATATCCAGTAGTTTTATTAATATCATTTATTGATTTTTATCACCTTAACTAATATGCCATAGCCTTTATTTTCTGTTCCATTGTCTATAAGCAACACTAACTCTTTAGTTTTTCTCTGTGCATTGAAGTGATTTTTTTAAAAAACAGGGATGTTGACAGATGAGAACAATTACACAGGATGTTAAAAAATGGGCCACAAAAAAGTGTTTTGTGTATAAATAAACTTGAGACATCCTGCATAAATAAAATAGAACAAACTTCTCTACAGTGGAGCATCTCTGCACCTTTGATATGCAAATGAATTCCGGGAAGCTTCCAAAGGAATTATAATGTATAGCATTTCCCATCATAGAAATGTTTGGTTGGTCACCCCTCCCCCCCAGTACCTATTCTCATTTTAGGGAGATGCTTAATAAAAAGGTAGAGGAGGCAGTCTCCTGTTTGTTGTGATATCAGGAGCACCAAAAATTTCCTTTAACTAAAATGGTGCAACCTGCCTCTGCTCTGAGTATTAGCACATAATACCCCATGAGCTCCGTACCACTAGTATCTCCACTTTTTAAGGAAGAAGGTTAAGGCATAGGGATGGCAAATTGTTTCTCCAGCACCCCTACAGCCAGTTAAGTGGTTGAGTTGGAATCCTAATAGCTTTGGAGTTCCCTAACTACACGCTCCTACCTCTCCCACAGACTGCTACTGCCAGGGATGAGGGCAGTGCAAGGGCACTTTTAAAGCCGTTCAGGCCTTTGAACTAGACTCAGTCATTTCTATAATCCTTGCGATCTCTTTGTCTTGGTGGTGTAACGTATCCTACAGCAAAGGCATGGACATCCATTACCTGGCTCAGGCCGGGTCAGTGGCCTGACCATGACACAGGGGCCAGGTGTGCTACATGGGCTGATCAACACATGCATCACCTCATACACTTGTCACTTTGTTGTGGCTAGAACACCTGTCATAGCCTAGTTTGTGCTGCTATAACAAAATACCTGAGACTGGGTAATTATAAAGAAAAAAACTTTTTTTTCTCACAGTTCTGAAGGGTGGGAAGTCCAAGAATGAGGCACTGGCTGGTCCTCAGTCTAGTGAGGGTGCACTACACCTCCAAAATGGCACGCCTGCACTGCAGCCTCTTGGGGGAGACTGAGTCCTCACGTGGCCAGAGTCAGAAGGGCAAGCAAGCTGAATGTTGGGTGAAGCTTCTTTTATAAAGGCTTTAATTTCAAAAGCCAGTTATAAAGGCTTTAATTTCATCACCAGAGAAAAGCCCTCATGACCTAACAACCTCCTAAAGGTCCCACCTCTTTTTTTTTTTTTGAGACAGAGTATCACTTAGTCGCCCTAGGGTTGAGTGCTATGGTATTATTGCTCACAGCAACCTCAAACTCTTGAACTCAAGTGATCCTCCTGCCTCAGCCTCCCAAGTAGCTGGGACTACAGGCACCTGCCACAACACCTGGCTATTTTTAGATATGGGGTCTTGCTCTTGTTTAGGCTGGTCTGGAACCTGTGAGCTCAGGCAATCCACCTGCCTTGACCTCCCAGAGTGTTAGGATTACAGGTGTGAGCCACTGCACCTGGCCCAAGCCCCACCTTGGCAACACCTGAATTTTAGAGAGGACACAGTTAAGCCATGGGAAATAATACCTGCTCTCTTAGCAATTTCTTAGTTTATATGTATAACACATTTTTTTGATTGTAAGTCACCATGTTTTATAATAGATCTCTTGAACTTACCCTCCTGTCTAACTGAAATTTTGTGTCCCTTAACCAACATCTCCCCAGCTCCTGGTAACCAGCATTCTTCCCTCTGCTGCTGTGGGTTCAACTTTTCAGCTTCCACATGTAAGTGAGAGCAAGCAGTATTTGTCTTTCTGTGCCTGGCTTATTGCATTTAACATAACATCTTCCAGGTTCATCTATGTTGTCACCAACAACAATTTCCTTCTTTTTAAAGGCTGAATAGTATTCCATTGTGTATATACCATATTTCCTTCATCAGCTAATAGACAGATTGATTTGGTTATCTTAGCTATTATGAATAATGCTACAGTGAACATGAGAATAAATGTATTTCTTCAACATACTTATTTCATTTTCTTTGGGGTTCAGTTTGTAGACCCAAATTTCTATTTCACATAAGTCAGATAAGTGTTTCTTTGTGACCAACATGTTTTTACTAGAAACCCAATTAACTTTGCAGTGAATGCTTTGCCATACCAGTTCTATAAATTAGTGCTCCACTAAAAAAATGCTCCATTTTTCACACTAAATATGCAAAAGATAATTCACGTTTGAATTCTATTTGCATTGTTACAAAATAAAATTTAGCATAGCATTTGTCAATTAAAGAAAAAGAATAACCATGAAAGTCTTTGAACATAATTTAACTCGTGCAAATGTTTAAATGGTTGTAAAAATGGGTTTAAATATTTTATCACCTCTGTGCAAAACTCTGTTTTAAATGATGATTAAGAATTTAAAGAGAACACATTAAAAAGTTGATTAGAATTGGCTTATACCCATTTCAACATAAAACTCAGATTGAAAAGCTTTGTTGAATTTCATTTCTACTAGAGATGAAGAAAGTCACATGAGAGCATCACTCCCATCCTAGCTACAAGAATAAACTAGATAATCTACAAAGTCATAATTTTAAAAAACCTATAAGCAAGTTCAAGTTTTAAAGAAACCTAATGAACTAAAATCTAAAATGTGGAAATAACTTCCAAGGACAGAGGAGACCCCATAGCTCCTTTTATACTCAGCAGCCAAGTGAATGGAAGAGGAAGTTGCCATCTGTGCAGGTTGGAAAAAAACTGGATTAAGATTACAGGTGTGAGCCACTGCACCTGGCCCAGGCACCATCTTGACAACACCTTGAATCAGACACAAGGGGAATCTGCACCTACCAACCAACTCTTTTCCAGAGGCCTGTGTGTTCACAAGAAAGATTGCAGTGGCACAAGAGAATGGAGAGACCCCACGACACAGGTGTCCAGGGCCTGCTCAAGCCTGAACAGGAATGAGGAAATTCCAGAGGCACTTTGGTTATGGCAGTGGCAGCAACTGTCTACCACTGGGGGAGGAACAAATGAGCTGCAAAAAAACCACATAAGGTACAAGTACACAAAGTCTGCTAAAGAATGAAGGCCCAAGGTAGAACTAGGAGAATTCCATAGGCATGCTAGACATTGTATTGCACACAGACAATGACCATCTCCTACTGCAAAGGAGCTGGAAAGCTGAGGAAAACCTCCCCTCTTTCTGCTCCAGATAAAGGTGTGCCAAGCCTGCTGGAGTCTAAGAAGAATGGCAGAAACCCCATAGATACTATGCACCTTACCTTTCTAGGTAAGAACCATCTACCTATACAGAGAGCAAGAAAGACACCTCACCCCAAAATCAAGTGCACAGGTCCTGCCAAAGTCCAAGGGAATAACAGGAATATTAAAGGAAAACCCCTAGATACCTTGAACGGAGTACATGGCAGAGGCCATCTGCACTTGAGATAGGATAGGGAAGCTGGGACAGACATAGGCAAAGGCACACAGGCCTGCTAAAATCTAGGGTAGGAAGCCAGGACTGATGACCCACTCCAACACTCATCCAAGTCCTGCTAAAAGGAATGTTATGATTCCTCCATCAAACAATTGTGAAGCCTGTAGTTAGTTTACTAATTCTAAGTAAAGCAACAAAAATTTTAGAACTAGAACAATTATAGACTAGACATTTCAAACCTTCTCACTAATAGACAGCCTCTCATCTGTCTTTCTGTCTTTTCTGAAAAGAGAAAGATGAGAGAGAAAGATGGAAGGAAAGATAGAAGGAAGGAAAGAAGGAAGGAAGGAAGAAAGGTTCCCTTTTCCTGGATATTTATTTCCTTCAGATTTTACTATTCATTTATAATTCATGATATCTCAATCAATCAAAAATTACAAGACATATGAACAAGTAACAAAAAAAAAAAAACTCTTCCTCAAGAGAGAAAACAGTAAATAGAAAAGGATTCATAAAACTGTTACAATTATCAGACAGGGACTTTAAAATAATGATAATGAATTCATAAAAGGAATGATTGGAACAAGAGAATAACATCTTTGAACACCTGGAAAATTTTAGAGTCAAATGAAAATTATAGAAATTAAAAATATTTCATTTCCTGGACAAAGAATTCCTTTTTCTTTTTGGTTTGTTAGAATAATTTTCCAGAATTATATTTATTAGTCTGTATTCACACAGTATAACAACTTTAAAGTGGCAAACATTTATACATATGCATTATAAATAGATAGTTGGATAAATTCTTGCACAGATTAAGGTATTGGTACCCTGGACACAGAAAGGGTTGAATTAGTGAAATTGAAGGCAATCAGACAATTTGAATTCTATTTGCAATTAAAATATATGATATAAAATAGTCAAACACATAGTTTGAGTTCTAGGAAAAAATATCTGAAGGATCTAGAATTTTCTAAGGTATATGAAAGAACTCTGCAAACCCAAAGAAGGGTGAATACAAAGAAATAGCAGTAGAAACACCCTTACAAACAACATAATCAAAGTGCTAAAATCCAAACACAGAGAGAAAGTCTTAAAACTGCCAGAAAAAATGAGACACATTACATACAGGGCAGAAACAAGAGACAGCACAGTTTCCACCAGAAACAATGGAGACTCGAAGACAATGGAATGGCATCTTTAAAGTATCAAAAGGAAAAGAAAAAGTAAATCCAGAATTCTATACCTAGTGAAATATTTTCCAAAAATAAAAGGCAAAACAAAGACATTTTCAAAAAATCAAAACTGAAGAAAATGTCTCAAGCAGACTTCTACTAAAAGGATTACTGAAATAAATGTTTAAGTTAAAAGAAACAATGTCAGATAGAGATCCAGTTCTTTGGAAGGGAATGTTAATGGAACGAAAGAAAAAACATGTTAGCAAATATAAAGGGCATTAAAACACACACAAATACAAACACAAAAAAAGGCAGTAATGATTTCTAAGAATAAAAATACCAATGTTGTGTGAAGTTCTAGCATATTTAGAAGTAAAATACATGACAAAATATAGAGGTTGGGAGACTGTCAATTAAAATACATTATTTTAGGCTGGGTGCGGTGGCTTATGCCTGTAATGGTACACTCTGGGAGGCTGAGGTGTGTGGATTGCCTCATGGTTTGAGACCAGCATGAGCCAGAGTGAGACTCCATCTCTAAAAATAGCCAGGCATTGTGCTGGGGGCCTGTAATCCCAGCTACTTGGGAGGCTGAGGCAAGAGAATCATTTGAGTCCAAGAGTTTGAGGTTGCTGTGAGCAATGATGCCACATCACTCTACTGAGGACAACAAAGTGAGACTCTGTCTCAAGAAAATATATACATACGTATATTATGTATATGTTATGTTAAGATTTTTATATTAACTTTGTAATGGAAGTTTTAGCCATCACAATTAGGGAAGAAAAGGTAATCAAGGGCATCCATATAGGGTCAGAAAAGATCAAAGTTTTGCTCTTCACAGATGATAGAATTGTATATCTGTAAACACAAGGGATTCTACTACAAAACTCTTAGAAGTGATCAAGGAATACAGCAGCGTTGCAGGTTACAAAATCAACATTCATAAATTGGTAGCCTTTATATATACCAACAATAGTCAAGCTGAAAAAACAGTTAAGGACTCTATCCCATTCAAGTAGTGCCAAAGAAGATGAAATACTTGGGAGTTTATCTAACAAAGGATGTGAAAGATCTCTATAAAGAGAACTATGAAACTCTAAGAAAAGAAATAGCTGAAAATGTTAACAAATGGAAAAACATACCATGCTCATGGCT
>CAUYPK010167196.1:0-16455 GCA_963574355.1 Loris lydekkerianus
AATTATAGGATTGAATGGCAGATCTATTTTTAGATCTCTAAGTGTTCTCCATACATTTTTCCAAAAGGAATGTATTAATTTGCGTTCCCCCCAGCAGTGTAGAAGTGTTCCCTTTTCTCCACATCCACGCCACCATCGCAGAGCTGAAGATTAACCATCTGAGAAAGATGTGTGCCCAAAAGATGCTTCAAAAGGCAAGGAAGAAGCTTATCTATGAAAAAGCTAAGCATTATCGTAAGAAGTATAGGCAGATGTATAGGACTGAGATTTGGATGGTTAGGATGGCAAGAAAAGCTGGCAACTTATATGTGCCTGCAGAACCCAAATTGGCATTTGTCATCAGGATCAATGGTGTGAGTCTAAAGGTCCGAAAGGTGTTGCGGCTTCTTTGCCTTTGCCAGATCTTCCCTGGAACCTTTTGTCAAACTCAACAAGGCTTTGATTAACATGCTGAGAATTGTAAAACTGTGTATTGCCTGGGGGCTATTCTGCAAACGTGGTTATGGCAAAATCAGTAAGAAGAGAATTGCATCGACTGATAACAGTTTGATTGCTTGATCTCTTGGTAAATATGGCATCATCTGTATGGGGGATCTGATTCACGAGATCTATACCGTTGGAAAATGTTTCAAAGAAGCAAGTAACTTCCTGTGGCCCTTCAAGTTATCATCTTCTCAGGGTAGAGAGATGAAAAAGCCCACTTTGTAGAAGGTGGAGATGCTGGCAACAGGGAAGACCAAATCAATAGTCTTATTAGAAGAATGGATTAGAATCTGGTCAGTTAATAAGCAGTGACTACTTTCAAATTGAAAAAAAATATGCCAAGTGTGATAACACAGGTTATCACAAGCTACTATGGAGTGGGGAACAGCTGAGCCCATGGGCATCAGGACAGACTGTGGAAGGAGTAGTTTGTGAGGTTGGGAGTTTGCAGGGAGGAGACACAGCTGGAGGGCCTCCACATAGCTGAAGAAGCTATATAACTAACATGCCTCCTGAATATAGCGACCAGGAGATAAGGAAGGTCTTTAAGCAGCTTACATAGATGCTTGTCTTCTGAGAGCCTTTAAAAACTCTTGTTTTACTTAAAGTTAATACAGACCAGCAGCATGTTAAAAGCCACAGACTAAAAAAGGAATGCTAAATGGAGGTAGAGATATAATAAAATTGTTTACAAGGATTTAAATAATCTTAATGGTCACTTAATCTTTGAAGGCTAGTATTAGTATTTTCTGAAGTCCTAAATTACATAAGGGTGCAATAATAATTGGATATTCATAATTAAGAATGAGTTATTTGGTGGCACCTGTAGCTCAGTTGGCAGAGTGCTAGCCACATACACCCAGGGTGGTGGGTTTGAACCCAGGGCTCTGGCCAGCTAAAACAACAATGACAACTGCAACAACAAAAAAAATAGCCGGGCGTTGCGGTGGGTGCCTATAGTCTCAGCTATTTGGGAGGCTGAGGCAAGAGAATCACTTAAGCCCAAGAGTTTGAGGTTGCCGTGAGCTCTGACACCATGGCACTCTACCCAGGGCGATCGCCTGAGACTCTATGTCAACAACAACAACAACAAAACAATGAGTCATTAAAATGTTTATATATATTTATATCTTAGAAGGCAAAGACCAATGCTAAGTCTTTAAAAAAGCTTTCTGTATCTTAAATACATATTAAATAGAACTCTGGAGGATTTAAGGGACAAAGTCATCTATCTGGAAGCTCAGCAATCTGGAATAAGTTCTTGTTGGTTTTGAGCCACTAGGTAAATATGTTCATGTGCTGAATCTGTATACCTAAAGAGGCTATATTTAGCTCAACAAATACTGTGTGCTTACTGCATGTTTTGACATTGATTGATTTTTGTTGCAAACCATTATCATAAAGACATAGTTCCTAGGCTTGAGTACTTAGCTGTCCTTTTCAGGAGATGGCCCAAAGCATGTAATTTCTGCACTGTTAGTGGTAATGAAGGGTTTGAGGAATTCAGGGAAGGCATCTTGGAGAGGTGAGTTGAAGGTTCAAACAGAGTTTGCCATCTAAGGAAAGATGAGGAATTGAAGTTGATTTCTTCCTTGAGGGGAAAATGGGTTGAGTTAAGAATAGAGGGAAAGATAGTTTGCCTACCCGCTCCTAGGGTCCAGCTGTGTTGCTACTAACACGGATTGTTAAAGGGAAGTATAAAGATCACCAGGCTAAGGAGTCGGCATGCCTTCCACACACACAGGGCCGGATGCTGCGAATGCATGTGCTGAACCCTTGGAAAAGTCAGTATTATCCTTTTCAGGACAGTGTTTTCTGGTGAGTAGTTTTCACTGATAATGTTGCCAGCCTTCAGTGCGAAAGCGCATAACTCAAATGGGGGTGCCGAAGAGGGTCCGGTTAGTGGCCAGGGCAGTGGTGCTCACTGCTGTGTGCGTGTTTAGAGGGATGGCCTGTGCGGTGTGCAGTGCCAAAATTCCGGGGATGTTCTCTCTGGCGTGGCAGGACATGTTGTACTTATCTGAGGAGGGCAGCTGTCCAGGAATCTGAGGGCTTTTAAAATAGTGCTGTAGTGTTTATGATGTTCTTTCGAAAGCCTTTCCTACTGTATTTATTTTTCTATGTATCTTTTTATCAGATCATTTAATAGATTTTGTTCTTGACCTAAAAAGGATTGCTCAGTTTCTGAGGATTCTGGCAAATCAGGGGAATTGAGTGAGGCCCAAAGGTTCAGGGAGGCTGCAGGGAGGGCAGTAGGCAGGACAGAGAAGGTCGAGCTCGCCAGAGGCTGCCCCAAGGGCACCTGCTGCCAAGCAGAGGCGAGGGGTGTCTTCTCCCCACTTGGGCAGGGTGGCCCTTTGCTTACATAGACGTGTTTGGCTTTTGAGATCCTTATATTTACATATTTTTTTCAGGTTTTATTTCCCCCTCTACCACAGACTTGTGAAAACTGTGCCAGGGAACACTTGCTCGGTGACTTGCCCTGAACTTTTGCCCCCCTAGAGAAGGTGTAGGGCTCCTGAATACCAAGCCTTTCATTAATAGTTCAGGTGGCTGTGGGCAAGACACTGTGCTTGCCTTCCCGACCTCTGTCCACTTGACTTCACCCCTTTCTCATCATTCTTTTGTCATCTCAGATCTCTTCTGTAACCTTTTGGGTTTTTGACACTGATTGATTTTTGTTCCAAACATTTTATTTTATTTTATTTTTTGAGACAGAGCCTCAAGCTGTTACCCTGGGTAGAATGCCGTGGCATCACAGCTCACAGCAATCTCCAACTCCCGGGCCCAGGCGAGTCTCCTGCCTCCACCTCCCAAGTAGCTGGGACTATAGGTGCCTGGCACAATGCCTGGCTATTTTTTGGTTGTAGCCATCCTTGTTTGGCGGACCCGGGCTGGATTCGAACCTACCAGTTCAGGTGTATGTGGCTGGTGCCTTAGCTGCTTGAGCCATAGGCGCCGAGCCCCAAACTATTATTTTTATTAAAGTGTTTTGCAGTATTACTAAAAAAATACTGATATATTGGTTAAAATGAATTAACCTTTTGGGAGAAAATTTGATGGTATTTTTTTCTTTAGTGTGCCCTAGGGCAGGCAGTTGCTCTCAAGGGTCCCTGGTCCAGCAGCATCAGTGTCACAGGGAAACATGCCTGAAATGCAGATTCATAGGCCCTGCTTCAGCTCTACTGAATCATAACCTCTGTTGTGGGTTCCTTCAGTCCATATTTTAATAAGCTCTCCAGGAGATTCTGAAGTGTGCTAAAATCAGAACCACTAGCCTAAGGTGCTAGTGAAGTCTTGCCTGGCAACCCTTACCTTAGAATTAGATCTGAACGTTGGATACGCTGTAAATTGTTTTTTGTTTCTGTTTTTGAGACAGTCTTAACTCTGTTGCCCCGGCTAGAGTGTAGTGGTATCAGCCTACCTCACAGCATCCTCATACTCCTGGGTTCAAATGATCCTCCTACCTCAGCCTCCTGAGTAGCTAGGACTACAGGCATCTGCCCCTATGCCCTGCTAATTTTTTTTCTATTTTTAAGAGAGAGAGGGTTTCCCTCTTGCTCAGGCTGGTCTGGAACTCCTGAGCTCAAGGGAACCTCCTGCCTCAGCCTTCCAGATTGCTAGGATTAGAGGCGTGAGCTGCCACACCCAGGGCAAAGACTTTGTGTCTTCCAAGTGGTTAAAATAGTCTTTAAAAGACTGAGTTTTAGTTGTCATTTCCACAAGATTTGAGACTATATTTAGTTTATTTGAATGGGACAGGTTTCTGCTGTTAGGGATTTTAGTATTCCTTAATTTGTGCTTAATACTGCTTGTGAATTGTGGGTTCCCATATAAGTACCTAGATGCCATTGGCAAGATTATGCCTTTGGCAAAATTATGCCTTTAGTTTCATCTTTTGACATGGTATATGAAACCTGTTTCCATCAGTTCTTTTACAGATTAAATGACATATTTTTATATGGATTTCTGTTGGCAGGGCCATGCGGAAAGAGGGAAAATCCATCTTGAACTTGTTCATAAAAATATTTCTCAATTTGTTTCAAAAGTTGTCAGTGACCTAGTTTTATGAAGGCTTTTTCTCTTTGGAACTGACCTTTACAATTTGACAACATAGCTTTTTCCTATAATTCATCTTTTTTTCCCTGTAAACACGTTATAATTCAGTCATATATGGATGTCATTGTACAACCTGTTTTTTAGGAATGTAACTTTTGAGAGGTTAATTTTTACTGACCCAGAACCCTGCAGAGATTACAGTCAGGGCTAACTCAAAGTTCTGAAGTGAGCGAGAGAGAACTGTCCTGGGTGGGAGGCCGGGGCTCTCTCCTGGACCCCTTCCCTGTGAGGCCCTGCCCTGTGACTCAGTGCCCTCCCTGTCAGTGAGTCACCGTCATCTGTGGCCTCCGAGCCTCGACATCATCAATTCTACTTCCCCATCGAAACTGATATTTCCTGTATTTCACATCCTTGGGTTCTGTTCTCTACTTCTGAGGAATCTGCTGGCTCTGGGCTCCGCCCACCCCTACCCACCCAACACACACAGCAAGGGACACCAGAGTGTAACCAGTCCATTCATTTCATTGCCTGACCCAGAGGAGTGATTTCATTGTTGGGAATTTGTTTAGCTGAACCTATGTTTTCACAAAGAAAATACTTGGGGATGAGCTGGCGTACCTAGGATCATTTTTTAGATCCTGTCATAAAAAACACGTAACAGCCTAACCTCTCCTCTTAAAATAAAGAATTGGGAGAGAACTTAGGGAAACTTATATTTGACCATTTTATTTAAAAAAAAAAAAAAAAAAAAAAAAAAAGCTGTGATTTAACAATAAAAAAACCCCCAAAAACTTATGTTTAAAAAAAAAAAAAAAAGGAAATTGGAGCTCATTGAGGTCAAGTGACTTGATCTACATCACTAAATAAATGGGTGACAGAGATGAAAATAGAATCTTTGTCTTTCTGGTATCCCATATAGACATTATTATACCTTATCTTCATCTGTTTATAATACTTAATATTTTCCCCTCCACCTTTGAACTTTAGTGAAATGGATGTGTATCTTATAGTTGCTGTTCACCAGGCAGCATTCATGAAGAGATAAGAATTTGGTTGGTTTTTTTTCCTGGCCTATGTTGGTAACTGCAGCCCCTCAATGAACTGTAACCCATCAAAAAAGGGTCTAAGGACCCTTAAGGAAGTAATAAGAATTGTGGTGATCTGAAAACCTTTCACTGAGATCTTCACTTAGATCAAGGAAGTGCCGGTATCAGTATCTACAGAGTGAATGCCATCATGTTGGAAGAAAATCCTGCGTACAATAGTGGAGTACCCTGTAAAGAAATACCATATATACTCGAGTATAAGCCGAGTTTTTGTTTTGGCACAAAATTTGTGCCAATAAACCTGAACTCGGCACAAATTTTGTGCCGAAAAAACTCGGCTTATACTCGAGTATATACGGTAATACCTTTCCACTAGTTTTGATGGCACAGAGGGGAACAAAATGTGTGGGGAAAACCAGATTTTCGTGACACAGGTGAAAAGTGACACAGAGTCCAAAGTTGGACTCTGAAGAAATTTTGCAACTTCTGTCTTAACAACTGTAGTTTGCTTATTTTCTTTCTTATGTATGCACAAGGAGATACATAATAAAAACTAGAGCTTTTTCCAGAAGTGTTAAGTGTCAGAAGCTATTCTATTAATATTTAACTCGTACTTTTTCCCCTGGTAGTATGTAGAATAATGGAGTGTTTTAGCATCACTGTTTGATAGCTCTTTTCCAGCCCCCACCCCCGGCTCCCTCCTCATTTCCCTTAGTAAATTACTTGTGTTTGCAGTGATTTATTAGACATCTGGACAGCTGTCTAGGTGTGTGCTTCTTAGACGACCCAGACTAACACGAAAACAAGAGAGAATGTTTTGAATAAGAGAGAATGCGTACAGGGTACTTAGCACCATCACTCATCAGTTACTGTTGTCACCATGAGCAGAAAATGTTGCACTTCAGTGGAAATACTATTCTTTAAATTATTCTAATTTATAGGAAAGTTCCTCCGCACTTACAAAACAAATATTTTTGGATGCCTACTATGAGCTAGGCACTGTTCTAGCACCTGAGGATGCAGGGGGAATTAGTCCCTTGTCCAAGGTGGGGTGCTCAGCGTTTGGGTACCTAGTAGAGAATAAGTTATCAAGAGTTTTTCATCCTCACATCCCTCCTCCGTTCTCTTGGCCACTCCAGTGGACGGTGCAGTGTGTAAGGGCTGGAAATCAAGTCTTTTTTGATTGGTTGTTTTTTCCTGATCCATTCTTTCTCTCTCCCTCCCCCTCTCTTCCCCATCTTTTATTTTCTTATTCCACAATTTATTGCCTTCTGATGTATGAGGTTGCATTTCTAGCTATGTTGCTAAAGAAACTCAAGAAACTAAAATTTTTTCTTTTTTAAAACTAAAAGATAAAATTTCAAATTTTGTGTCATGATCTTTTCACTTCTGTGGGATTTTTATTCCCTCTCATGATGTTCTGCCCAAGTATTTATTTTGTTTAAAAAATAGAAGCTAAGTTCTTATTGTCCCTCATGCACAGATGGAAAAAAGATCAAGGTTAAATACTCTTATGTGTCTGCATATCCTTATTAGGGTAACTTATTCCTTATACAAGGCCTGACAGTTAGGTTTGTGAACTTGCCACTGTGCATTTACCTTGACAGCACAATATAAACAACTCTGTAAGGTGGTATATCAGTGTCTCATAGCTGTTCATGATGAATTTGTACCAGCTAGATAAACATTTAACCAAGTTTACTATTTGGAAGTGCTGAATAGGCTGTGTGAAGAAGTTATTTGAAATGGACCTGAACTTTTTGCCAGTAACGCATGGATCTTGCATCATGACAATGCACCAGCTCGCACGGCACTGTCTGTGAGGGAATGTTTAGTCAGTGAACAAATAACTGTATTGGAACACCCTCCCTCCTTACCTGATCTAGCCCTCAATGACTTTATTCTTTACCTGAAGATAAAAGAAATATTAAAAGGAAGACATTTTGATGACATTCAAAACATCAAGGGTAATATGACAACATCTCTGATGGCCATTCCAGAAAAAGAGTTCCAAAATTGCTTTGAAGGGTGTACGAGGTGCTGGCATTGGCACACTTCTTATGGGGAGTACTTTGCAGGCGATCTGAGTGATATTCAGCAGTGAGGTATTTAGCATTTTTTAAAGGATGACTTCATGAACTTGTCAGACTTTGTTTACCCCAACAGCTTCTGTTTGAACGTTTTCATTTTTTCTGTAAGAATAATTATTAATAAAAACAAATCTTTGCTAGTGGAGTTCTTTTATTTCTTTTTCTTTTTAAATTTTATTTGTTTATTTTTTAGAGATAGGGTCTTTCTCTGCCACCCAGGTTGGAGTACAATGGTATGTATGATCATAGCTTATTGCATCCTCCAATTCCTGGGCTCAGGTGGTCATCCTATCACTTTGGCCTCCCTCCTGACTAAAATTCCATACATGGAATTACAGGTGTGCTACCATGTCTGGCGTGATTTAGATAACTTGAGTAAAATTGCCACTTCTTTCATTGCTAGCTTTTCAGAGGGGACAGACAAACCCTAAGATATTTGTTCATAGATGATAGTAAGGAAATCCTGAACTTTGGTGATATATTGATCTCTTTTTGGGGAAAGCCAGGTTATATGCAGATATTCAGAACATTAAGTCAGAGACTAAAAGTTGTGAGAACTTTGGCTCCAGTCCCCTTGTTTTATTATGTTTCAGCATTCAGGATTGAAAGTTGATAAAAATTCTTACTGAGGACTTTTTATTCCTGTATTATCAGAATGAAAGAGGCAACATGGTAATTGAACTAGTAGATTTAAGTACATATTTTACAAATAATGGTTATTAAATGAGACTGATGTGATCTGAAAGAATCGGGCATTCAAGGAACCGTTTTATATTAATTAGCTCCTAATTTTCAAGTTTAAACCCTGTAGAATTAATTAATGGCATCTCTGCACCTGTGTCTCAGAGCTTTGACTATAGGATCATTAAAATCTCTCTTGTTTTTAGCTAGTGAATTTGAGCTGTTACCACCATAACATTTAATTTAGGTTTCACATTATTTTTTTCTACTAGGAGGATTAGATTAGCTTGAGCTGTGCTGAGACATACAAAGATTTGTTTGGATGTTAAAAATTGCTGTAGGTGTGATATCCCTGTTTTTACTTGTGTTAAGTAGACAAGGATCAAGTATTATTGCATATTTTTAGTTGAGAATATTCAGGTAACAAAAGGAAATTTTTTTTTTTTTTTTTGGTGGGATAAAAATAGAACTAGTTAGGGCAGAGCCCAAATGAGAATATGTTGGCCTCCTATCTTTCACTCCTACATGACTCTTTTAGTGAAATTGTGAAACATTTTCTCTCTCTCTCTCTCTCTCTCTCTCTCTCTCTCTCTCTCTCTGATAACAGAGTGTTTTGACTGTTCTTCCCCCCCCCCAAAAAAAAAACAAAAACAAAAACAAAAAAGCCACCCAGTAGGCTCCTGGTCAGGGGCTTGAGACCCAACCTCCTGACAGCCTCTCTGTCTATTCTTTTTAGGTATTAAAAAAGTGTGGAAAGACTTTAACAATTTTAATGTTTCTAGTAAAACTTGAGCCTACTCTAGCAAGTGCTGTAACCTCACTGCAAGATGGCGGGGAAAAAAATCAGTGTCCATCATTTTGGCCTTTTATGGCAGGTGCACTCTGCCTCATAGAATTCCTCTAACTTAGGAAGGGGTTTCTAGGGCTGGGTAGCCTCAAAGGACAGAAATCTGCTATCTATAGTATACATGTTGGGCGGCGCCCGTGGCTCAGTGGGTAGGGTGTTGACTCCATATACTGAGGGTGGCAGGTTCAAACCTGGCCCCGGCCAAACTGCAAGAAAAAAAAATATAGCCGGGCATTGTGGTGGGCGCCTGTAGTTTCAGCTACTCAGGAGGCTGAGGCAAGAGAATCCCCTAAACCCAGGAGTCGGAGGTTGTGTGAGCAGTGTGACGCCACGGCACTTTACCGAGGGGGATAAAGTGAGACTCTGTCTCTACAAAAATAAATAAATAAATAAAAATATAATGTACATGTCTAATTATAAGGTAATAACATTTTCCCAGGAGAAATGTGTATTCCTTTCAGCTCATTCAAATGTGTATGCATTTAGGTAAGCATCTTATCTGTTAGATAATCAGATGTCTACTTTCATTATTTAGTTGATTAAATGTGTGTCCATTTTTTAACTTTAAATAACATGCAAAATCAGCAGTTCCTGACATCTTTGATGTTAGTATATTCATCATAGACACGGTATGAATTTTTTAGCACAGCTTTTCAGAGCATGGACGGCCACACCTGAGTTCTTTGGTATATAGTACGTTTTAAAATCTTTGAGGTTTTCACTGGAAATTATATCTTCAGCCACAAGTACCTATTAGGAGCCACTTTAAACGCTCTATGTTTTAAAAACTCTCCCCTGAGAAGTGTTTTAATTATTTTCTTAATTTAACCACTGACTTTTCCTTTACTTTTTCTTCCTCCCCTCCCTTCCCCTCCTCTCCTCCTATTTATTTGTTTATTCTTTATTTATTTAGTGATAGTCTCACTTTGTCATCTTCAGTAGAATGCTGTGGTGTTATAGCTCACAGCAACCTCAAACTCTTGGGCTTAAGCGATCCCCTTGCCTCAGTCTCCATGTAAGTAGTGGGACTGCAGACACCCACCATCATAATGCCTGGCTATTTTTTTTTTCCTTAGAGATGAGGTCTCGCTCTTGCTTAGGCTGGTCTAGAACTCTTGAATTTAAGCAATCCACTTTCCTCGGCCTCCTAGAGTGCTAACCCTGCTTCTGGCCCTATTGTTTTCTTTTAAAGTGTCTTTTATATAAATACTGAAAACAAAATTTTGAGCTCTTTTTCAGAATGATAATTAAATCTCTTCTATTTCTTGACTTCCTCTTGTTTTTGTAACCCAGGCCTGTTTGTGATCTCTGAGTGTCTGAAACTAGATGTGACTGGGGCTGTTTCAGGCTAGGATTCCAAACAGTTCTTTGTTGATAAAATGATGGAAAGTGCACTTGTGGAGAAAACCACATAAGAATTCTCGTATAAGGCAAATCCCTTTTTTTTTTTTTTTTTTTTTTTTTCCCCCCCTTAGGGATCATTTCAGGAAAAATATTCCTTGAAACCCTTTCTCAAGATTCTGTTTCACAGAAAAGTAGGGATTGTGTGTTTGCTGAATGATTTCTTTGCTGCTTTTCTTGACATTGGAATCAGAATGTAGAGTTTTCCCAGTGTAATCAAATGGGAAGTATCTGGAAGGTCATGGGAGAAAATAGTGGAAATTCTCCTTTGCACTCAGATTATGCATTCCTCTGAGGTCAAAAGCATTTGGAATCCAGGCTTAAAATAATGAGGGCTGTGGGGAACAGACCTAATTCCTTCTGTTCCAGTATATGCTGTCTATCCTTGGTATTACTGAGCAAAGTGGAAAGACATGATTTATTACTTGTACTCAGTAATTCACTGTTTTTCCTATAGTGAGACTTTAAGAAACTGTTATTAAAGATATCATAGGATGTAGTTATGTTTTTGTTATCTTTTCACTGACTATGGGTTTTTAACCTTAAGTCCTATTCTTAGGACATCAGAACTTAGCCTTTGATCTCCAAGGTGAGGGGGATTGAAAGCTGATGCAGGGTTCCTCCTCACAGTTCTGTCGGATTCTCTGCTGGTCGGTAGGTGGTTGCAGTTGATAGATTTCTGAGCTCTAGCTTGAACTGTAGAGGTAGATTGAGATGACTTTCCTTTTCTTCTTAGGCACTTAAGATCCTTACATCCAAATGTCTAACAAAAAGGGATCTGAGACTGAGTAGTTGTGGGAAGCATTTTAATCCCCCACACTGTTAGATAATAATCTTTTTCTTTTACTTTGAATTGTGATGTTCTGAGGCTTCTGTAGGTTGCGATTGTAGCATTATGAGGCAACATGGAAATGTAGTTTGCCCTTCTGCTTCTCCCAACTCGCTTAGAATCCCAGAGTCATAGATCAGGACCTGAGCCGTCTCCGAGGCCAGCTTTCTCCCAGTGCAGGAATGTGTGATAGAGTATTCCCGGACATTGCTGGACATTGTTCATCTAGCCTCTGCTTGTTTACGTGGAAGGAGCTAGAGTTCCCTGCGCCACCAGGCAGCCTGTCCATTATGGTTCCTGTGAGTTCTTGCTTTTTTTTTTCTTTTTTTTTAATCATAGGTGTGTACATTAATGAAATCATGGGGTACCATGCGCTGGTTTTATATACAATTTGAAATATTTTCATCACACTGGTTAACATAGCCTTTCTGGCTTTTTGTTAGTTACTGTGTTAAAATATTTATATTCTACATTTAGTAAGTTTCACATGTACTCTTGTAAGATGCACCATAGATGTGGTCCCACCAATTACCCTGCACTTTTATTTTTAAAGACATTCTCATTCTGTCACCCTGGCTAGAGTGTCCCAAGTAGCTGGGACTGTGGACGTGCACTACCACACGTGGCTGGGTTTTTTTTTCTTTTCTTAGTAGAGACAGGGTCTTGCTCTTGCTGAGGCTGGTCCTCATCTCCTGAGCTCAAGCAATTCGCCCCCCTCAGCCTCCCAGAATACTGGGATTATAGGGGTGAACCACCTCACTGGGCCAGAAGTTCCTGTTAATAGCAAAACCCAAACTACCTCTCTTTAGCTTCTACCCAATAAACCTTTGCCTCTCTTTAAGTAAATCAGAATTTTGTTCTTCCTCCTCTTGTGTAGTACTCATTTAAATATTTAAAGACAGCCTTTATTCCTGTTACATCTCCTCCTCCTCTCCACTTCCATTAAACACCTCAGGCTTTTTTACCCTTTTCCTCCTAAGTCTTTTTAGCATTCTGGTCACATTCTGCTTTACCCTGGTTAGAAATCTCTCTTTAGGTGTGGCAGCCGTGCTGTTGAGAGAGGTCTGCTGTGATAGGCTGAGTGCTCACCTTTCTGAACAGTATGTGTGACCTGTGCATGTGTTTGTTACCTGATGGCTCAATTTGTGGCTCCTTTGACTCATAGGAACTTTCAGTTAGCTAAAAGTTTTAGGAGCTTTAAGCCGATTAATCAATTTACATGAAGTGTTCTTAAGACAGAGTTTACCCCTGAGCAGTTGCATTTCAGTGTCCCACAGACTGCTTATTCCAGGCAAAGGCTGTAGGACCACATTTGAGTGCCTCCTTCAGCTTAAGAGCAGGTGAGCAGGACTGTGATTCTCTCATCCACTATTCCACCTCCCTCCCAACTTCTGGTCTATGGCAGGTAGGATAAATGTGTATTTTAAAAAAAAATTAAATTAAGAGTGAATAAAGAATATGACATAACAAATACAAGATAAGAGTAAGTAGAACATGATTTTCTTATTTTTATTTTTTTTTTGGAGACAGTCTTACTTTATTGCCCTTGGTAGAGTGCTGTGGGGTCACAGCTCACAGCAAACTCCAACTCCTGGGCTTATTCTCTTGCCTCAGCCTCCCAAGTAGCTGAGACTACAGGTGCCCACCACAATGCCCAGCTATTTTTTGTTGCAGTTTGGCCGGGGCCAGGTTTGAACCCGCCACCCTCGGTATATGGGGCCGGCGCCCTACCCATTGAGCCACAGGCGCCACCCTATGCCATGATTTTCAAGATAAATAAAGTTATGTTGGAACACACCTTCACTCATTTCTTCATACATTGTCTGTGGCTGCTTGTGTGCCACAACGGCAAAGTTAAGTAGTTGCAACTGAGGCTGCATAGCTGCTAAGCCTAAACTATAAATACATATTAATGAATATCAATTAATTATTAATTAATGTCACTAATTATTCATTAATTATTCAGATGTGGCCTTTTATGGGAAGAGTTGGCTGACTCCTGCTGTAAGGAGAGAGTAACTGATTAATTGACATAATTTATGTTCATGTAGCTGCCTTGTTTTTCTTTTTTTCTTCTTTTGGAGACAAAATCTCTCTTTGTCGCCCTGGGTAGAGTGCTGTGGCCTCATTGTAGCTGATAGCAACTTCAAACTCTTGGGCATAAGTGATCCTCTTGCTTCAGCCCCCTGTGTGTAGCTAGGATGCCAGGTACCTGCCACAAAACCTGGCTAATTTTTTTCTATTTTTTGATTGGTCTTGCTCAGGTTAGACTCGAACTCCTGAGCTCAGGCAATCCACCTGCCTCAGCCTCCCAGAAGCTAGGATTACAGCCTTTTGTTTCTAAGCAAGACTATCCAAAACCCTTTCCAAGGACTATCGGCAAAGGTATTTTGTGACTTCTTAGCTGGCTAAAGTATTTTATGGGAATAAACATGGTTATATAATCCTATATGTAGATCATTACAAAAATTTTGAGACAGACTATTAATGGATTGTTATTTCACTTCTAAGAAACAGAGGTGACAGCTTCTTTTCTGATTCACTGGTATGTGTTTCAACTTGCTTGGCTTATCGGAGTTGCTGGGAGGGCTTCATTTGTTTCTGTCTGTGCAGATTTTGGTTTTCTTGATTCTTGTGTCTTTCAGAACTTTTATAATGACCCATGTCTGTGTCGTTATTGGATCACATCACATTCTGTGTTCTTCCTCTCATCTGACTGATTTCTAACCTGTTAGTGTTTAGAAGCTTTCTCAGTGTTAGTATTTCGGCTGTCTCTTTGATACTGAGAAAGTGTCATCATCATAAGTTGCCTTTAGAGTATTGGGGGCAGTGGTAGATTTAGTATTAATTTGTCTCTGGGGAAGAAGAATCATGTTTTGGCATTAGAAAGCATCAGTGACATTTACTACTAACAAATGTAATATTTCTGTGAAATTGTGTAAAAGGAACTGAGAGATTCCATGGAGTCTATTTTAAGAAAAGGAAGAAAACAATTCTTTTTGCCCAACCAGCATTGCCTTACTGAAACATTTTAGTGGCTGTTGTATTATTTTGTTCTTAAATAGAATTTTTTCAGCTGAGTTCAAAAGTTAGAAAATTAGTTTTCCTTAAAGTAGAGAATTTATAATGAATTTTAAGCTTTTAAAAGTAGTTTTAATCAAAAACTTTTAAAATCAAACAATTGGATATTTCATCGAGTTAATGCTTCAAATGAAGGACAGTCATAATGACCCCAAATTGTTCTTGTATAAACTTTGGGACTTGGTGTTTTTTTGTGATGGGCAGTGTTCACTCTGGACAATGGAGTTTTGGAAATTCTTATTTTAAAAGGCTTTCATAGGTTGGGTGTGGTGTCTCATGCCTGTAATCCTAGCACTCGGGGAGACCTGAGACAGGTGGATCACTTGAGCTCAGGAGTTTGAGACTGAGACCCTGAGAATGAGACCCTGACCTTGAGCGAGAATGAGAACCTGTCTCTACTAAAATAGAAAAAATTAGTAGGGCATTGTGGTGGGTGTCTATAGTGCCAGCTACTTGGGAAGCTGAGGCAAGAGTATCGCTTGAGCCTAAGAGTTTGAGGTTGCTGTGAGCTATAATGGTACCATGGCACTCTACCCAGGGTGACAGAATGGGACTGTCTAAAAAATATGTCCATGTTATGATGACTACATCTAGCATTTTCTGAGCATTTCCAGTCCTCTTTCTGATTGCTAACAGAGGTCATCTGATATTTCTAGCCTCATGATCCTGTCTGATGTCTTTATTTCTTCCAGGGATGCTGCACTGTTTGTGGTTCCATGCTCTGAAATTGCTGTGTTCTTTCCACATGGAGGGCCTTTGTTTTACTCTTAGGCTTTGCCTGGAGAACTAACTCCTCCCCCTGAGGCTCAGCTCTGCAGATCTCCTCAGGAAGTCTTCTCCTCCCAGGGGCTCCCCCCTGCTCCCCAGTACCTCTGTGTGGTATTGTGCTGATGTGTTTACATCTCTCGGAAACACTCTCCCCCAGAATGAACCCAGCTGCCCACCTTCTCGCTTCCTTGTTGGAGAAAATCCCACAGCAGGTGGATAAAAGTCTTCATAAACTGCTGCTCTCCTGTCTCAAAGGATATGTCCCAGGAATATGCACGTTTCTCTAGGAAGCGCTTCACCCTGTAATGATTCTTTGATTCATTCTCCTCTCTCTTCAAACTTCTTCCCATGCCTGGATTTTCTGTAAATGAGAGTCTTTGTCTTATACTTCCTAGAAAAAATAAGCCTCTGGTAGCCAGCCCTGCATGCCCCGTCAGCATCCTGTCTCTTCCTGCATTCAAAGCTTTGAGCCATCTTTTCTGGATTCCTCATGTGAGCATTTAGGATGCTCTCATCTCTTATATGCTAAGCTTCTATCTTAAAAAAAAAAAAAAAAAAAAAAAAAAGAGGCAAACTTTTATTTCACCTTGTGTTTCCTTTCGGTGGTCATCCTCTCTGTGAGCTGCCCTTCATGGCCATCCTGCTGACGAACGGTTGTGCCTCCAGATATTCTCACCTTTCAGTCAAAGTCTTGATTCCAGCATGGCCCTTTCTCTCTCCTCTCTCCAGATGTTACTGAGAATCTCCTTTCTCCAGATGTTGCTGCTTTAATGTCTCTGCAGTTCAGGTAGCTAGCCCCTTTCTCCTTCTCTCTAGTACCCTGGTAGCTTCTTCTGAGTCTCGTTGCCATCTTTCTCCTGATGTTCCATTTCTGATTCCTCCCCTCCCCTCCCCTCCCCTCCCCTTCTTTCCCCTCCCCTCCCCTTCCTTCCCGTCCCCTCCCTCTCTCTCTCCTTCCTCTCCTCCTTTCTCTTTCTCCTCCCCTCCCCTCCCCTTCCTTCCCCTCCCCTCCCTCTCTCTCTCCTTCCTCTCCTCCTTTCTCTTTCTTCTCCTCCCCTCCCCTCCCTCCCTCTCTCTCTCCTTCCTCTCCTCCTTTCTCTTTCTTCCCCTCCCCTCCCCTCCCGTCCCTTCCCCTCCCCTCCCTCTCTCTCCTTCCTCTCCTCCTTTCTC